>JAZGTJ010000552.1:0-89449 GCA_036877575.1 Botia almorhae | reverse complement strand
ACACACCCCTACATTTGTGAAACTTTTGAAATTTCAAATTGAATTGGTTTCCCAGAACTTGTTGCATTTAACAAATGAATCTATTTAACTTCTGTGTGACTCTGTAAAGTAACAGGTACAATGTTGGTTGGACTTACCAAAAACTGACACAATTATGAATGTCCGTGTGACACTTATTGAGTGACTTTAAGCTCACTGAACGTTTGCCGTTTTCTTTGCTTTTTTAATTTTGTCCTGGTATGTTTCAATGTGAGATGCAAAAATTGTCATGAAACATAAAAATAACTTTTCACAAACTTTAAATTGTGACTGCTGTTGGTATTTACTGTCTCAATTCATGGTTTGATGATTTTTCACGGTTTACTCACCCCCACGTCATTCTAAAACTGTTACTTGTTTCTTCAAAATAATTATGAAAAGATAAAGAAACATCTCAGTGGTTTTGGGTTCACACAATGGAAGTCAATGGGTCTCACTGGTGTTACTGGTGTTTCCAGCATACTTCAAAATACCTTTTGTGTTCCTTAGAAGCAAAAAAACGTCACACGGGTCTGGAAAGACATAAGTGTTTGTGAATGATGTACGAACTTTCAGTTTTGAGTGAACTATCCCTTTACGGATTAATAACAAAAATATATTACTGTAGAAAGAAATACTGCTATCTTAATTTCAGGAATAGCTTTCTTACTTTATAACTAAAATTGGCAGCTTGACAACATAAAAGTTCAAAGAAGTTAATTTAAAAACTTTAATTTCCAATTTGATAACACATTAAAGTAGAGATAACTTTACATCAACACATTTGCTTTGAGAGATTACACACTTAAAAAGACCACCATGTCTATGTCAAACCTGAGGAGGGTGATGATTGGCTGCAGGGCTGAAGGCAAATGACATCACAATGAAATCTGGCCATCAAGACATCAAGACATTCCTCCACTGTACAAGCTCATCAAAATCATTTGCTAATTATGAAAGTGGGAACTGGAGTTATATTTTCATACATTCAATACAAATAACCCTAAACTATGAAACAAACTTAATGTGCCTCTTTAGACAGTGTTTGTGTAAAACTTTCCATCTTTAATTGAGTAAATTTTTATATCGAAGATGAAACAACTTCATCTGGATGTTTGGTTGGGATGTTTCTATGGTGAGAGACTGCATGTGCTTTTAACCACGTGAGGTTTTGGAGAAAGAGGAAAAAATCAAGTCTATGATCTTTTCCGTCTGCCTTCCAAGTTTCTGAAGTTCACTGGCCGGATCTTCATTTCTGCGAAGGGAATCGAATGCTCGTGACCTTTCCAGTGGAACCAATTGATGCCCTGTGAATTCAAACAAACATTTTAACAATGTTTAATTAATGTTACGCATCACATTTTGTTCCTATATACAAGTATTATTAGGGTGCGTATGTTAAAATGTAAGCATTATTCAGGACAAATCTGTGCAAACACGGTGGTCTGTTAGTATAAGCAACTATGAATAATTCCAAACTAAATACATTTGGCTTCTAATCTTAATGTTATATAAATATTTATAAAAACATATATCTTCTGTGGAAGGTGCAGGACAATACAATGTTCGTCCAATTATTGCATTCGTTCTGAATACAGTGATGAGATGTCCTACTTGTCTGTCAAACTTTGGAACTGTTGGAGAACTCAGTGTAACAGGTTCTTACTCTGCTGTGACTGTTATCTCCGTATCTTCCCATCAGATTCACACGATGGCAGTTCTTATACCAGAACGCTCCCTTGTAAGAGAGGGCGCAGTTTGTGACCGCAATATCATTGTCGTTATCATAGGTGGAGAAGGGTCTGTTCTGATGGTACGATAGAGAGTCACCTGAAAAGACAGAGACAACAGCAGAAAAAATTTAATGTTTGCAATCATTGGTTAAGAGTTTGTGTTTATAAATATTCAAAATGATCAATGAAGCCAAATTTCCCCATAAAGGTATAGTTCACCAGTCGCTAATAGTTATATAATAGTTATATGGATAACTTATGATAGATATGCTTTATGGAACTTCAAAATCTCAGACACCTTTAACTTTCATTATAGGGCTGGACAAATCCAGGATATTATTTGATATAACTTTGATTGTGATCAGGTGAAAAAGGTCAGATAAACCTAGAAGGACCTAAGGGGAATCTAGAATAATTCTCATTCTTGCAGAAACTATTACATAATAGTTATGTAATTTCTTTAACAGAAATTTCTTTAACAGAAATGCTTTTAATTCATCTCACACCCGTAAGATTACCTGCGGTTCCGCTGTATGCGCCAACCTGGATCTTGTAGCGGGAACGAGGATCTCCAACATAGAATTTGTCATAATGAGCAAACCCTGTCTCCTGTCCATCCCTCAGATCCACGCGGAGCTCATACTGACCATTTGCTGTGATTTTGTGAAGATTTAAAAGCCCTGGACGATGCAACATTTCTGTTAGTTTACTCTCTGTCAGATAAGTCAGTAGTCTGATATAAAAAACAGAGCCCACCTAACCAGAAGTCATCGTTGATATCACCAAATCCTGCCGAGTAGTTCCTCCAGTTCCTGTAGAAATCCACTTTACCACTCTGGCGCCTTAAAAAGACCTGTTGAACACTGAGGTGTTACTGTCCAACAAAAGTAAAGTGAGTCTCTCTGAACATTAACCACACATATCGTAACTGGGCGTGGCCTAAGAAGGCGTGTCCTAACCAGGAATAAGGAAACTGGCAATTTTCTTTTCCACATGATGCTTCACAATCACAACCAATCAGAACACACATAATCATTAATGTAGTTACAGTACGTGAAGCAGAATTTTAGAATTTCAACTGAATAATTTACAAATTCACTTCCTCTCTGCACAGCCTGACTTCCATTGATTCGTCCGTCCACCATCACCATCACCACTCACCATCCATCCTCCTTCATCAGTGGTCATGTCACAGTAAGTTTGGACTGGCTGTTTTTCGTCTCCGTTTATATAAATGGTGTATGGACCAGAGGACGGCTCGCCACTCAGTAGAGTCTGTGAACAGTCCTTGGGGTTCCTGTAGAGCGTTTCAACTACATACAAAATATGAGGAACAAAACTTGATATTAAATTCAAACAATCTTGACCGTGTTTGTGATAATGAACAAGAATTGTGTGCGTGTAAGAACTGACCAGTTGTAAAGACAGTGGAGATTTTCTTGCTCCTCTGACCATCAGTGATGGCCTGCAGTCTGATCGTGTGTTCAGTAGAATCTTTGAGGTCAGACAGGCTGTGCGACGTGGCTGATGGTTCCAGACTCACTTCCTATTTCAACACACACACTCCATTAGTTACAGTCTGAAAGCTGAGGTCAATTCATCTCATGAACATCAAAACTAGTCTAAATGTCATTACATTCAACAACAGAATATCAAAGCAACTGCCAGAGCGAAATAAAACAGTGAAGTTAGTTGTGAGAAGCTCTAGTAACTTCTATGGGCCATCTGCAAGTTGCTGGTGCAGGAAATCTCTCTCTCACCCTGACAGTGCCGTCAGACGACTGATAGGTCAGGATGTAACCTGTGATAGATGCCCGCGGGGGCTTCCAGGTCAGCAGCACACCGTCCGTCTGAATGTTACTGGCCAGCAGATCACGAGGAGCATCCACATCTGAACCACAGAGTATAATCAGTGTCATGTACAGAACAATATACAGTATAGTGTACAGTACAATATACACTACAGTGTACAGTATATAGTATAGTGTACAGTACATATGAGTTACACAAAGACTTAACACAACATACTGCTTTGTCTTACAGAGTAATGTGTAATATCTTACTGTTGTGTCTAAATAATGTACATGATTTACAAGAGGATCAATCATCAAATCATCAAGACTCGTTAAGAGTGTTTGAAATCTCATTTCTTCACCAACAGGGGGCGCCAGCAGTGTTTGTGAAAAGCTCATGTATCACTCGAACTCACCTGTTGTGAATTGTGCGGTTGCTGGAGCGCTCCTCTGTTTGTTCACTATGGCATAAACACTGACTGTGTATGGGGTCGCTGGAGCCAGAGAGCTCAGCTGAAGTTCCACTGTGTTTCCAGACACCTGCTCTGATATTGGGGGCACTTCAGAGAAAACACAGTTAAACATGTGTTACACACCAGAAACTGAGATAAAACTACAGATTTCTCCTGAGATAGATATATATATATATATATATATAATCTTCTAGAATAATGTTGCATGCAGTTTATATAACTTAAAATAACAATAATAATCTACAGAACGCTTGCTGAAATTCACAAGACACAAAAGACTGTGTGCAAAACACAGACAGCTGAAGAGCAGGCGACTCTCACCTGTGTCTGCGCTGTATGTGATGACATAACCATCCACAGTCGCGACTGCAGGTTGCCACAGCAACAGCGCCTTTGTGTCAGTCACATTGACAGCAGTCAGGCTGCGTGGTGTATCTAGAGCTGCACATCAAAAATAACAATTTAAAAAAAAAAGAAAATGATCATTTGAGACATTTAAAAAATGTCTGAACAATGTTCTTACAAAGAGAGTAACAAAATGGTTATTTGAGATATATTTTCTATGTATTTTTTATGATGAGATAGATGAACAGACAGACAGACAGACAGACAGACAGACAGACGATAGCTAGGTTCTGTGATGCCCACCTGTAATAAAAGTGTCTGTCACTGGTTCACTCTCCTCTAGACCTTTAACTGCAATAACAGAGACCTGATACGTCTCTCCAGGAGTCAGATTCATCAGCTGAACCCGAGACTGCGTCCCATCCACTGTCTGTATCATTGGAGTACCTGAAAGCAGAGCAGAATGTAGCCATCACAACCAAGCTATGAACAGTTACAGCAAACAGTGCAGTTGTAAGGAGGCTAACACCAAAGTCCCTTCATGGAAGTCTCTGCACTTGGCGGCCATCTTTGCAACGCCTCCGGGCAGCTAGTTCAGTCATACAAGATCAAGTTCTATCTACTTGAATGACGGGAGACATATATAACACAATAAAGATATAAAACAATATATTTCAGACCAACTATAGAATCATTAGTGTTTAGCAACTGATGATTGGCTAGTTGTACTAGAAGGCGGGACTTCCTTCACTAGAGCAACCATATTGAGCACTTTTCCCCATTCAAAGTAATAGAACTGTGGCGTCTTGTTAAGTCTATAATCTTTGCTAGCACTCACCTCCCTGGATTGGAATGGAAGTGATTCTGTAGGAATCTGGTTGGGCACGAGGAACCGTCCAGGAAACCATGGCTGATGTGTCCTTCACATCAGCGAAACGAAGGTCTCGTAGAGCTCCAAGACCTGACAGAAAACAAGGCAGATGTTGGTCAAAGACACACAAAAGAAACATTGGCGATTTGGAAGATGAGATACGAAGGATCCTTATGGTCGTTAGGTTATAGAGTTAATCCATACAGTCACTGGAAACCAGACCAAAAAGAACCACATCAAACAATACAGGATGTGAACACATACAGGAGAAGAAGACCTTTCCCTGGTGCAATAAATAAAGGTCTGAAGGGAAAAACAATTAGTTGTAATTGTGTACGTTCCGTTTTCAGTCAGGAAACATCCACAAATTGAACAGTCATGCCAAAGTCATTCCACTGCATTCTGTACATGTAATCATGGATCAAGTCAACAACATAATGCATGTTTTGATGAGAGCAGTCACGTAAACGGAGACACAATCAATCATTAGTTTTCAACGCATGCTGACAAATAAAACATAAAATCACGTTTCCCAGCATCACAGAGAAAAATGCAACTCATTGGTTTAGTAATGAAGGTCAGAAGAATCCCACACTGAGAAACACAGAATGTTCTTTTGTAAGAACGATGGAGGCATGCGAGGTCAAGGCCAACATGAAATCCAGAATGATTTAAAGTCTGTGTGAACTGGAAGTTCCAACCCACTTCAATACTCTGGGAATACTCTTCACTGGGAACTGACTGGCTATAGAAAAGTGGGCATTGTAGCAGAAAAGGGGAGTGGTTGATAGTTCTGGCCCTGCCCAAGCCATCTGACTGACATCATCAGAGCTCTGCTGTTCCAGAAAGGAAGTACATTTTCAGATTTTACAAGGGCTCATAAATGAAAGTGTCATGCACAAATAAATCTTTTAAAATAAACACTGCACTAGAAAATAAGAATTGTATATTTTGATTTCATGGTGACTTTAAGTAACAAACTGTTTCCTGATCCAATCAGTTCCTGATGAATAAAATCATGTCCTGCTGACATTTTTGTTGAAAATCTTGTTTCACTGGAAACACTATGAATTGGGTGCGAGCAGCGTTTCATGTTGACCTCAACCCTGGTTTGAAACATATCATGAGAGATACATTTCAAATCGTGTGTCAAAGATGAGCACTTCAGAACCTGTTTAGAATTAAGAGTGTTTAGTAGTTAAAGATTATACTTTCATCACATCTCAGGCAACCGACCGCCTCAAATCCAGAACTGATGCGGGTCACGAGAGTTACGTCTTTCATTTGTCAGTCGGTTCTGAACACAATACCTGTTCTGGCCACAGCAGTAACCGGTTGAGAGCGAAGTTCCATCGAGACACCATAAAGTTCAATTTTATACTCAGTTCCGCCCGAAAGCTGCGTTAAAACTTTGGTTCTTTCATCACCAGCCACAACGAACTCTCGTGGGTGAGAGAGCTTCTTTGAGTCTCGAACTTTTAGCACAAATCGATCAAAGACGTCATCTTCTGCAGTCCAAGCCAGGCGGAAGCTCTCAGGAGTGACGTCTGACACAAAGAGGTGCTCTATCTCTGGTTCAGCCTCTGATTGACGAGAGGAAATGTATCTTTTTCCTTCTTGTAATTGGGAAAAGAATTTGAGACAGACTTGAGCTTGCTTTAATTCCAGCTACCTGCCAGTCTCCACCCATTCCTCATGCATCAGGAAGTTTGATTACCATTTTCTGTGTTAGTTGAACCCCTGACAGAGAGGAGCGATCAGGCATTGCTTTATTTGTTGGTCAGTAACGGGTGTTTCAGCAGCCATAAAACATCAACAGAAATAAAATAAAGCCATTTATAGATGCCAAAGGTATTTTCAGGTCAGTATGTGAGCCTAAGATGTTGGTTACCTAGACTAGCAAATTTCAGGTCTTCCAGCAGAGTTTGTATATTACGTATCTTTGTATTGTTCAGACAGCACAGACCTTCTTAATGTTTGGCACCAATATAAATGGTCAATAAATGGACATAAAGCATTAATGCCATTTACACGTTCTCTGCAGTTCACTTCATGCGAGACTGTTTCACTGTGGTCAAGAGCCTCACAAAACACTGTGTTTCCTGCAACCTTGTGATAATCTTGGGTTTAGTTAGTCTGCCAGCCTCACAATACATACAGGTCTCAGAATGAATAACACCATTTTAGTAAAAAACACTGTTAAAATATGGCAACCAATGTGTGTTTGCACATATTTTTGGAGGTAATATGACTAGTGAAGTATCATTGTTTTTAAAGGCAGGACTAGAAACAGAGCAAAAGGCTTTTTGATGGAGGAGACCTGGCAAATAAACAAGGAATCGTGTTAAAGAGGTAGTTTTGTTGTGTAGAAGTTTCCCAACCAAAGCTTTATCAAATGAGATGTAATCTATGCCAGCTTAAGGGCATGCAAACTACTGCTTCAAGGCAGAGTAACAGAAAGAGTTTTTCTTATGCTAGTTTAAAGTCTTTTCACATCCTGAAAGCAATCACTAAGTGGTCTAAATATATTTATATCTTTTCTTTGGAACGTGCAGGACCATAACATGTTTGTCCAGTCATTGCATTAGGATGTCCTACCTGCCTGTCAAACAATGTATGTTTTATGTGTTTTTAAGGAGGCGTGGCTTTGAAAGCACTCTAAAGGGAGGCAGGATCTTATGCTTTCAAAATTAACTTGCTGTTGCTAGTATGTCCGAAACAGATTAATAGCTAAAGGTAGGTAAGCAATGTACCACAAACACATCTTTGTCTAGTGCAAGTAACTTGATTGTTACATTTTGTTTACCTTGGCAAAACTAGCCACGACAATGCTAGGCTACTGTGGCAGTATGCAAATGTCTGCCACTCAACAAACACGAACAGCACATCGAATTAAGCTTTGGCTGTGAAACCTCGGAGGTAAAGTGCAGTAGTGAAACAGAATGAGGTACCTGTGACAGCCACTGTGGTGATTGGACGAGACTGTAACCCATTCCCTGTCACCCCGGAAACACTGACCTCATAGCCAATGCCAGTAATCAGGCCCAAAATATCCAGTACGCTCTGGTTTCCAGGCACTATGAACTCTTGGGCCTCCAGCAGACGGCCCGAGTCTGACACGTTTACCTGAAAATGACTGAAGGCCTCAGATGACTGCGCAGCCCACGATACATGAAAACCATATGGGGTGACGTCCGAAACAGTGAGGTTTTCCACTTTGGGTAAAGGCGCTGAGTCAGGTGGTTTCAATTAGGTCCCAGAGACAGGATGTTAGAGGAGGGATAATACACAATGAGGATGTATAATTGATTCTGCAGTAAATGTAAGGTCAGAATAGCTTGTTACATACTGTACGCTGCTAAACTCTCAGTTCTGTGCTGGTGTTTTGTGACATAGAGAAGCATTTAAAAGTTGCACGGTACCTGTGCTAGCATTGAAGGAAACTGATGGAGTTTGCCGGCCATGAGACAGACCATTAAACACTATGTCAAAGACTGTAGAGTCCATAAGACCAGATACAGTCACGTTTCTCTCTGTTCCAGATAGTCTGAGCTCTATAACGTCATACAGCTGCTCACGGTCACTGATACGAACAGTGAAGCCGTCAAAATGACCTGCTGCAACGCTCCAGGACAACGTGAAGCTACTTGGGTTTGTTTCAGACACCACTATGGGGCCCAGTTTAGGCTTAGGTTCTAAATAAAAGAAGGTTTGTGTGAGTTAGTAACTAAATGTAGTTAAACTAAATATAGTAAATAATCAACTAAATAATCACTTATTGAGCAAGTACATGACAGATTAATGTTTTAAATGATCTCCTCTTACCCCAATTCACAACATTAAGTTGATCATTTTTATCATTTGCTGCTTTTTAATGCTAATTCCTGATAACTCACATTATAAAGTGTGTTTGTATTATAAATGTGTTTTGAGACAGATAAGATACCTGTGTTTATTACGGTTGTCATGGCAGTGGTTCTGGTGCCACCAGAGGTGCCATAGAGCTTAATCTGGTACCGGGTGTCCCCCTTTAGCCCTGTAAGAGTTGTGCCACGTGCCCCTGTGGGCAGAGTGCGACCCATCGCCCGCGTGGGCAAAGCAGACTCTCTCACCTCCACTATAAAGTTTTCAAACACCTTCTCTCCGGTCCGCCAGGAGAGCGACACAGCGTCTGAGGTAATGTTTGAAACAACTAGCCCAGACAAATCAGGCTCAGGTGCTACAGAGGAGAGAAAGTCAGCCAATGACGTTTGTTCAGTTTCTCCTTCTCTACCGCTAGCAGTTTTAAAGATCTGTTCATGCTAACTGACACTTTACTGACTGCACTTCCCAGCTAACAACTCTGGGTTGTAAGAACGTTTCCCTAACATTTCCATAAATAACAAAATGTAAAAAATGTTAATTTTAATGTTCTAGTAACATTTAAAAGGTTCTGTTTGCTTTAGAACATCAGAGTATTGCATTAGCAGCACTATGATATATATATTGGAATATATTTCAGAGAATGTTAGACAACTAATGTTATTGTTTGGTTACAAGAACATTATTCAAGCCTGTTTTAATTCTGTAACGTTTATAAAATGTTCCACTAACAATTTGATAGTATTGTTTTAGATATACATGATATATACGTTAAAAAAGCGTTCTGCTAATGTTCCTGCAAGAACATTTTTGATTACTTTGAGAGAACTTTAAGAGCATTTGCTGAATAGGATGCTAGCTATACTTTAAGTGAATTGTGCTTCCATATAAAGGGAATGACGTGTTGGAATGATACATGAGTGACTAAATAGAAGAATCTTCACTTGCTATGATTTTTGCTTATTTTCACAAACCAAACAGCAAGAAAAGAGGGAGCTGCAGTTACCTGTGGAGGCGACAGCACTGACAGAGTTTGTCCTCCGGCCCTTCTGCACTCCAGTGAGGTAGGCAATATAATCAGTGTTTGGACTGAGCGCAGTGATTTCATATGATTGTGTACTGTGAGATAGATTGTACTCAGCTGGCTCTTTCTGCCAGCTGGAGTCTATGACCTCCAGAATAAACCCCTCAATATCTCCTTTTGTGCCATTCCACGAAACGGTGAAACTCTCTGATGTGACATTAGACACAAACAGACTGCCAACGACTGGAGCTCGGTCTACAGGAGAAGAGAGTTCATCAAATAACAGCCCGTATACCTGCACGTGTTCAGTTTGTGTGGACAAGAATGTTTTTCATGACTTTTTGATATTGAAATGAGTTTACCTGCTTCTTCCTGCAAGGATTAGGAATTAAACAATGACAAGTTGCTGAAGAAAATCAGAATTTGTTTGGTTTAAAGGTAAATAAATATGCTTATGGTGGGATAAACAAAAGCAGAATACAAACAGAGCAATTATTCTTTTACTGTCCCAGAACTTATGGTGGGTTCAGTATAGAGAGTTCTGAATCCATCTGAGGACATTTCATAGCATTTGTTCACTGTAGTGTCAAAACAGGCTCATTAGAAAAGAGAGTTAGTGCACATGAAACAATCCACACACAAGAAGATTGTCTTGTTTTCTTCTGTGATTATTGATGACACTAAAGTACCGTCACACTCTCTGCTCAGGTTTGCAGTAAGCAGATGAGATCAAGCAGAAAAAATGTTGTGCTTCTGATAAACTAGTCAAAATATTTACGAGGTAGTTTGAACAAAAGTTAGTAGTCATGTTAGAGGAAACATCACTTCATTTGCGCACAATAAATGAGCAGAATGAGTCAAAGTATTAGAAAAATAAGGGCTAGTAGCTATTTAGTTATGTGAGGCTAGCCGATTCATTCAGCTTTACATTGTAAATCATAACAAAAAACATTTTTTACACTGTAGAGTGTCATGTTGATTTCTTTAACCACATCAGATTAAAGCTGCAATCTGTAACTTTTTTTGGGTCATAAATGAACAAACATCAGTTACAGAGTAAGTACATGACAGATCTCTGATCAACACAATCTCTTTACCTTGATTCACAGTCATTAGTTTATAATAATAATAATCATTTATAATCTGAGCTGTTGGGTCTGATTTCCTGTGTAATGTCAGTTTGGCTTCATTTGACTTTCACATACGTAATGAAAGTTTGTAAAGTAAGCTGCAATTTAATGTTTCAAACAGAGATGGATACAGATTGCAGCTTTAAGTTTAAAACTAAAACAGAAGCACTATAAAAAGTTACTTAAGTCAACATGGAAATAAAAAATTGATGCTATTTAGTAATGCCTGTTTCTGGTCTTACTGTGTGTAAGTCATCCGTAAAAATAACATCATCATTATAATATCAAAATCTCATGTCGGCAGATGATGATGAGATGAAAAAGAGAGTGAAAGGACATTTTATATTATGTAATATGTTGCAATCACTTCAGTAGATCAAAGCTCACCACACTGCAGTGATTCAGTGAGATGAGAGTCATGCATGCGAGCAGCTGCATGAAACAGATCATGAGATGATCAACACTTACTATTCTCCAACACAAACTTTGATTTCAACGGTTGGAACCGAATGGACTAAAACGTGATGCACTGCATGATCAGGACTGACACAGTGGCTGGAACAGGAGAGATGATAATCAATCAGGTTTGTTAAAATTAGTTGTTTTATAGTCAATAAACATTATGGGCACCCCAGTAACAACAAAGTGTTCATTCAGCATTCTCATTGGCCCCATGCAACCTGGAAACTGGATTGAAAGAAATGTTTTGAGCACAGAAGCACCTGCTTGACACCACAGCTCCCAACTAGACTTGTAAAAGGCCAGAAAAAGGTCAAGAAAATAGCAAGACACACTGGAGAAAAGATTTCTCATATCCAGTTAAGCAAGAGTACCTGTGGTGGCTTCAATGTAGAGTGGGGCCAATACAGAGCCCTGGTGTACTCCGTATAATGCAATTATATAGGACGTGTTGGGGCTGAGCCCAGACATCCACAAACTACGAGCGTCACCAGATACTGAAAGATTTTGTGTTTCTGGGCCACCTGCCGAATTTGCCACTTCAATCACAAAACTCTCAAAGTCAAGGCCATCCTCAATGGTCCAGGACACATTAAAGCTATCCCAGGATACATCAGACACACTCAGACTACCAGTGTAGGGCATCTCTTCCTCTGACAGACAAAGAAATCATAAATGTTAATGTCACTGGAAGAAAATCACATTTACATTTGAATAATATGAGTGAAACACCACACAGCATTTGGCAGAAATGTGTATAAAAGAGAATTAAAAGCCAGTAGTTCCTATGAAATGCTATAAATGAAGATATAGCAACAGAAGGACAGGGTTCATTTATACTGAGAAATAATGGTCAGATCGTCTCACACTCATTTTAAATAAAAAAGACAATCGTGCAGGAGTCTCGTTCAGATCACATCTATAGTGTTACAAAGTTCAGAGAATATTAAAAGCTTAAAGAGAGAAAGTCACCAACAGTTATTTGCTTACACTGAAAACAGAAATGTGTTGTTAGCTAGCATAACTAGCACATTACAAGTACATTACTATTAGAACTGTCAAACACGGCGGCTCCATTAATTAAAAAACAGAACAGTGCTGTTTGCTTTACTTTTTCCTCATATCACTACAAAGCACTCAACACCTGCAGAATTGCTCCTGAGATGATGGTCTAACAGTTTTAGACAAATGAAAGACATCAGTATTATTGGGAATGTTGTTCTAGTAAATGACAGATGACTCTGGTTTTGGAGATGAATGTACCTGTCTTGACGTCAACATTGACTGACTGAGATTTCTCGCCCTCCGTTATCCCATACAAAGTAATTTCATATCTCATGTCTGGGGTCAGGCCATCTATGTGGACCTCTCTGGCTTCTCCAGACACTTCAATAATGCTGATATTCGACTTATTTGACATTGAGCTCAGCTCAACGATGAAGCCATCAAAGACTCCTTCTGGAGCCGACCAACACAGCTTCAAAGCATTTCTGCTCACATCAGTGACTTTTGGGTCACCCGGAGGCCCTTGACGCGGACCCTTGAGTTCATGACCTGAGGCTTCGGTTTTAAAATCTTCTGTTAAAAGATTGGAGGTAGTAGCTGCTGGCTGAACCTCCGTTGGGAGGAACTCCAGCATTGTTGGATCACTTTTGACGGGAGAGGTAGAGTTTGGTGCTGGAGAAAAGCACATTCAATACATTTAAAAAGGTTTAAGAGAAGACAGAATTAGAGGCGGTTACCTGTGAAAACAAGATCTTTACATGATATCTACTACAAGTTCACCGTAAGAATATATGCTGCTGATCCTGACAAGTGCTTCTCTACTAAACAATTCTTGCTGTTTACATGTCACAATTCAGTGTCAGTCACGGTTTGAGATGCACTGCATGCGAATGATGTTTCATGTTTAATTAATAATGTTTAATGAATTATTATCTACATGCACGATTCGAGTTCTTGTCTGGGCCGTTAATGGCTTTGACAAGCCATTAACTGCTGAAGTCCCCGTGTAGTCCACCTGAGCAGAAGTACACGAGAGACATCACACGCATGAAGAATTCATGCACATTTTTTCCTCTTTTTTTGAGAAAAGATGCAATGATGGAAAAACATGCATGGAGACAAACTGAATGCAAGTCAGTTTTTAAAGCATCATCCTCAAACAGTTTAGTTCAGTATGAGCATTTCCACTGAACTTTCATGGATCTTTTGTGGTCGAGGCCAGAAGGAAGCCATAGACGCAGCAGGGCTGGACGACGTGTTCAAAATTGATCATAAATTACAGGCTGTGTATGTTGTGTTCATTTGTTTTTTGATTCTCGAAACAAAAAGCAAATTATAACGCATGTTACTGATTTAACACAGAAAGCAGAAAAAGAGTTTTGTTTACAAACAAAGTTATTTCTGTACTGTTTCTGTAGCTCAACTGCTGTTAGCAGCACAGAGGTTGTGGGTTCGATTCTCAGGGAACACACATACTCATCAAATGTGTAGCTTGAATACACTGTAAGTCTGCCAGTCTGCCAAATGCGTACATGTAAATGCAGTTATTCATTTTGTCTATTTGTTTAATCACACATGGTGTAGTAATAAAAATCGTCCAGCCCTGATATACCGCATTTCCTAATGCATCATACAACACGCATTTCTGTGTGCTCTACCATGTGACATGGGAGCCATGATGTCATGCAAAAAGCATTCCACTCTAAAACTAAAGGTGGTTAATTGAACTGTACTGGCAATGAGGCGTTAGAAGTGAACTGAAAGCAGTAATATAGTTTATACCTGTAGCTGCAACTGCTTCTAGCACTGAAGATCTTTGGTTATTGGATATTCCATAAAGCCTTACTTGATACTCCGTGGACGCCCTTAAGTCACGAATCTTAGTGCCTGTCACCTCTCTCTGGAGATGAATTTCTTGGCTCCATTTCCCTGAGATATCTTTAACTTCTACAGCGTAACTATCATAGCCAGTGAGCTTATTTGACTCCCACATCAGATCAAATCCATCAGACGTAACGTTAGAGACGCTCAGAGTGTCGCTCGGATCCTCGTATCCGCTCCCAGAAAACGAGCTCTCCGAGTTCTCCAGCAACCCAAAGCTAACAACATGCTCATCCGAGTCTTTGGCAGAACTGAGATCAGAGGTCGTTTCAGCTAAATAAAAAGTGAAAGATGCTACAAGAAAAAGACAGAGACACATGAAAACATGAAGAAACAGCAGCTGGACCTCCGACACAAAGACGTCAGGTGCAAATCTCAACATCATGAGCAGATCAGATGAGTGAATGTGCACGGCTTTGATGTGCTTGATGTAGTGGTGGAAATACTAACACTGTGTCCAAAACCTGGCATGACACAACATGTTTCCTAATTTAAACAACCAATAATATGTCTGACCACACTGAAATGATGCAGGAAACCACATAACAGCCATTCAGAATATCAGGAGGTCAAACAACCATAGCCAATCAGAACATTAGGAGGCCACATACTAATAGCCAATCAGAAAATCAGGTTCTGTGTTTGAGATTTAATAAACAGTAAGGGCAACAAGATGCTGCAGAAAAATAAACTACAGGATGGGACAGAAAGAAATGTTTTTATATGTTATATGTCTACTTATCACTTTATCATGTCACAGCTGATTTTGACACAGTGTCAGAAAGTAAGACCAGAAACATACTGTACGCAAACACAGACTGGAGTGCTTGACCAATCCACTGCAAGAACAAACCCAGTGCAAACCAGCAACAGACATTATTCAAGCATGCATAAGAGTTCATTTCAAAACTCTGTCCCATTAACTGGCATCCCAGCTCACAATTTTAGGTTCTAAGGACATTTCCCTAATGTTTCTATTAAAAACAAAAGTTTTGAAGTTACTCCACCAACAACTTAAGAGTAACAACATATGAAAACATAATATATGACATATGATGTTAAAACAATTCTACTAACAATACTACAATATTGTTTTTGATAACTTTTAGAGAACGTTAAAGGAATGCTCGCTGTAGGATGCCTTGTGTAGTACTGACGATTTAACACGCTCTTGAATTGTATTACAAACTCTGATACCTGCTGATAGACCGACACAATTTAGAACGCAACATCAAAAGCTTGCACAGCTAGAAGCTGCGTTTGTGTTTTGGGTAGAGTATGTTTCTGGCCAAGGAAAAACAAAGATGAACATAAAGGTGATTATAAAAGACACTGTTTCTGATGTCCATCCCTAAAAAAACAGACCAAGAGTGTTATCACACTGAAGTAATGGTGAAAACAGGGCGCTCACTCTTCTGCACAACAGGAAGTGCTCACCTGTGGACGCAGTTATGGTGGCCGGGGCACTTCTCCGTCTGCCACGCTCTGCCACCAGAGAGACAGTGTAGTGTGTGCCGGGGACCAGACTGTTCAGGGTGTACGTGCTTGTGGCTGCAGGCAGCTCCACCTCCTCACGCCGGCCGTCAGCAGACACAAGCGTTAACCTGTAGGTGGAGATCTTGGCTCTGGGTCTCTTCCAGGCGAGCTCCAGGGTGGTTTCAGTGGAGTCTCGCACTGCCAGATCACGCGGGGCATCCAGATCTGTGTGTGTGGATCAGAAACACACAAAACGACACAGTTACCACACAGCTGTCATTAAACAGAACATAATAAACTGATCAGAGACATCAAGATAAGCAATAAATAAGGATTTAGGGGAACAGTGCAGTCCAAAATAAAAATCTGTCATCATTTAGACACATCGTGTCATTTGCAAAACATAAGGGGGAGCAGATGAGTATTTGATTGCTTTAAGATGCTTTAGATATTTTTTAAAGGTACAGTAACCTGTCAGTGCATTAGAGGTGGCTGGTTCACTTTCTGCTTCATGTTTCACAGCTGTGACTCCCACTCCATACTCCGTCCCGGGCTTTAGGCCTGCGGCACAGAGACTGTCAGATAAACTCATCAACCTGGCAACAAACTATCTGAATGCTACTGGGCTAATAAAGCTCTATTCTGTATTTTATATGGTCCTTTATAATGTAAAGAAGAGGTTTGTACCATTGAGTAACAGTTAACATTCCCAGCTAACAGGGAACGTTCTCAGAACGTTGGCTGATATTCTCTAAAAGTTCTCTCTTTCTTATCAAGAAAACTTTTTTTAACGTTATATATTATTTATATTAATAACATTATTCCTAAGTTGTAAGTGGAATATTTAAATACATTACAGAATTTAAAAAATGTTTAATCAACATTCCAATAACCAAGAAATAATGTTAATATAACATTAATAAAAATAATATAAAGTTAATATTTTATATTTTACACATTCCTAGAACTTTCGAAATTAAATTTTTAACGCTTTGTTACGTAATGGAAATGTTAGGGAAACATTCTTACAACCTAAAATAGTTTTGACTTTAATTCCACCTGTAACAGGTATCATGTTTGCGTTTGGTGACGTTAACTCAGTTTCACCAGTAATCGTGGCCCGTGTCGTGTCTCCTGCTCCTTTCGGCACCATCTCTTCACCATGAGCACCTCCTGCAATGGGACCATACTTGATCCGGTAGCCGTCGATGGATGAGCGGCTGTTTTTCCATTCCACCACGATGCTGTTGTCCGTCTGATTTATAGGTCGAAGGTCACGGGGAGCATCCAGACCTGAGCACACAGACAACCATCATAACATCACAGAAACATTACATTAGCTGAGTCAAGCTTAAGACGCAGTATCTGTCACTAATGCACTCCTTAAAATGAAGGTTCTTAAAGGTTCTTCACAGTGATGCCATAGAAGAACCATTTTTGGTCCCCCAAAGAACTATTCAGTCAAAGGTTCTCAAAAGAACCATTTCTTTCCTACCTTCCTAATCATCTAAAGAATGTTTTTCCACTACAAAGAACCTTTTGTGAACGGTTCTAAGGTTGTTGAAGGTTCTTTATGGAACCACACAGCCAAAAATTGTTCTTCTATGTCATCATGAAGAACCTTTATTTTTAAGAGTGTAATGTCATGGCACGTCACCGCACAGTTTTGATGATATCACCACAGCGCTCATACCCGTGGTGAAGCTCTCAGAGATGGGCTCACTGGTCTCTTCACCGCTCGTGGACTGGACAGACACTGTATACTCTGTGTCAGGCGTCAGGTCTTCCAGGCTGAACTGCGTGTTTGTGACGGACAGGTCGACATCCTGGTGGGCTGACGGGTCTGCGCTCGGCCCGTATGACACCCTGAAGCCATCCACCCCTGCTACCGGTCTGGACCAGGAAATCACTGCTGAACGATCCGTAACATCACCAACATCCATCTGCCCTGGAGAATCGATTCCTACAGCAGGAGAGACGCTTGCAGTCATACTCATTCATAGTGTAACTGTACTGCTTTCAGAGTCACAACTTCTTTACTACAGATCTGAAGAGATCTAAACGTTTATTGCCATTATGCAAAAAAAATTCTTAATCAACATTTTTGCTTTGTTTATCAATATCAGTAAGAAACATTTACTATATTGTATAAGAGACAAAAAGTTGTTTTCAGACATGAAATTATGTATTAATTTCCTACAGTATATTTCCTACAGTATATTTTTTTCTACCTAAAAATCTAAACTAAATTTAGTGAGGTTTGCCAACAGGGTAAAGTGAACTTAAGATGTATTCTCTGAAAACTGTGTCATATTTCTCTTCCTATGGCTCCATATTTCTCATCATGTGTTTTTGGCATTTTTTGTGTTTTATTGTTGTCTACTCAAACACTGTAACTCAAATGGTTTAAAACATCTTTTTTCTGCTCTATATGGAATGAGGTAATGAAATGAGAGGCATATATCACAGTACACAGATGAAGCACCTCAGCCAGTGTGACAGATTTCTTTAGATCTAGAAAACGGCGCTTTTTACAGACAGTAAAACTGTGAACACACACTAACTGCCAGAGGTCAGAGGTCACAAACTCCCTTTGAAACGATGCATTACAGCTCGCTGTAGCTCTTCTCACAGTTTAGCACTGAATCTGGCTTGTTTCGAAAGGTTAAACGATGGCCTTTCCAAACAGCAGCCCCTTGAATTCCTCACCGCTGAGCTAGTTTCACTTTTGACCTCCAACACTTTCCCAGACAACAATTTTAGGTTATAAGAATATTTCCCTAATGTTTCCATTAAGTAACCAAAACATATAAATAGTTATTTTGACAGTTCTAGAAATGTTCAGTCTTTCAGACACTGTATTAATGCTACTGCTTGACTTTTTTAATTCTGTAACTTTTTTTGTTTTAGAATAACATTTTTGATATATATGATAAATAACATTAAAGTGGAACGTTTTTGGTAACTTTGAGAGAACTTTTGGAGAACACTAGCCAATGCTACGAGAACGTTCCCTGTTTTGTTGGGCTGGAGCAGTTTCCCAGGCACGTATGAAGTAAATGACTTCTTTTACAAAAACTGTCAAAAGCTTCTTTGTTAATGAAAAGGTCTTCAACATTTACTGGAATATTTATTTCAGATCTTGCCAATAAAGAAAACAGAAGGTCCGTTACTTGTGAGGACTGTGGCGCTTGTCTGAGGTCCTCTGGTGTTGTTCTTTATGATGGCCAGAGACACTTCATACTCCTGTCCTGGAGCCAGACCTGTCTGCTCAAAGCTGCTCTGGGACGGGTGAAGATTGCTCACAATTTGACCATTTTCCTCTTTCTGTTATTGAGACAAAAGAAGGACACAAAACAAATTACAGTAATCATGTATTCTTATTGTTATTATTTTAATATTTTCTAAAGAATTTACTTTGTATTATTAAAAACAAATGAATTTTTATTTTTGTACTTATTTAATGTGTTTATTGATCGATCGAACATGTCTCTTTTTATCAAGCTGTTGTTACCCTTATCAAAACCAACTGAATGTTCTACATCTGGAATGACATTCCAGCTGGAGGTCAGTCTTGCTCGACTACTGTTTACAGATTAGGCTTGCAAAATTTTGAAAACTTAATGGACATTTATGGAAATACATGAGAATTATGGCACACAGATGAAGACAAGTAATATGTCAAGAAAGCAATCATGTTTACATTTATGATTGTATATGATAGTGTACAAAAATTGCTCAAACTTCCAATTAATTTCCTCTAATTCCCACAAATTCCCATACTATTCCAGCTTGGGGGATTTTAAAAATCCCCCAACCTTTTGGTCCTATTTCACATCGCAATTGTCTCTGAAAAATTAAGCACAGTTTTTAACAATTAGGTGTTTTTATTGAGTACAAGCATCCATTAAAGTGCATGCTGGAGAAAATGACGATATGTGAACCATGTGGTACTAATAGAGCATTTCAATTACAATAATTACCAATTTCACAGCTTTGAAAAACATTCACTGCGTTGTCAAACTCATAATTACCAGTTCTCATATAAAAACCTTGATCTATCTGTCTGTCTATACATACACACACTTAAAGATACAGATAAATAAGTTTGACTTCCACTTACACCTCCATTATTGACCTCATGATGTGACAGACCCTAACCCTAACCCTAACTTCACGTCACACATTACAATTTTATAAGCTTCCTAAACAGTGAATTAGTGGCACAGAACAGCAGATGTGACTGTAAGTATAAACATCTGCTGGATCTGGAAGACATTTTATTAATGTCCTAATGAAGACCTGACAGATGAAGAACGAAACATTTGAATGAGTCTGTGAGCTCATGATCCAGAGAGGGTCACATGACGGGTCACATGACTGCTAATGAAGAGTGATTATCAGTTCAACAGAACATGACTCATTTTTATTATGTTTGAGGGGGGCGAACACGCCACATGGCTGTATAACTCTGGCACTGGAGACCGTCTGCGCTGCCGTGAGAACTTCCTACCACAATAAACCTCTTGACCTGAAGAAAGTGCTTCCAGACTGTCTAGACTTCACTGACATCATCATGCTGTAGAGACACATGATGTTCCACCAGCTGGTCCACAGCTACACTTTTACTGTCGGTTTTATGGTCAGTTATTCAACTGTGCTTGTGGTATTTATTATTCAAGAGTGTTTCCACACTTTTCTTGCATTGTGTTTTTCCAGCACTTTCTAAATAAAGCAGCTCTTCAACATCTAGTGTTTATTATCTTGTGTGCAGTCTGAACAAACGCTCGTCTTATTGTCTGAAGTTTGAATTAGGGAATGAAAACTTACTGTGTTGCGAAAAATAAGCTCCCAGCCATCAAACGGGACATTCAGCTGATCCCACTGAACTTCTACAGATGTTTCCTGGACAGACTTAAACTTTAGGCCCTCAGCCTGCGGCAGTTCTGTTCAGAAAGAATGAAGGTTTCTTAGCAGTATGTCATTTACAAAATGACATTTATTAAAAAGCAATATTCCACAGTTTAAAAGCAATATTATAAAATTCACCAAAATTAGGGCTTATTCACTAACCACCCACAATACAGATTAATGGTAGGGTAGACAATTTCAGAAAGACTGGCAAAGGCAAGCTAGCTTTGAAAGCATAAGATCCCGCCCTCCCTTCAGAATGTCTCCAGAGCCACGCCCCCTCCAGCACATGAACACATACACAGGCATACACAGGCAAGCAGAACGTCCTATTACTGCATCTGGACCGAATGCAATGATTGGATGAACATTTGATGGTCCTACACCCTCCACAGAAAACATAAAAATATATTTAGTCCACTTTACTTACTGATTGAAATTAGGATGTGAAGAGATTTAACCAAAAATTGCCTGATCTGCCTTTAAATCTAAATAAGTGCATTTAGAGTTAAGCTCATCAATCAAAACAGAGAGTGTGTATGTGTGTGTGTGTGTCCACAAGTATAGTAATACTAGTTCATTTTGACCTTGTGTGTGTGTGTGTGTGTGTGTGTGTGTAGACGTACGTGTGGCCACTCGGGCACTGACTGGAACACTCTTCTTGTTGTTGAGGACGGCGTGAACGTTGATGAGATACTCAATACCAGGTTCCAGCTCAGACACAGTAGCAGTGGTCTGATCGCCCGGCACGCGGACGTCTACCTGCAGACCACCTGGTGACGCTGGGGTGTAAGTGAGCAGATACTCTGTCACCAGCACGTCGCTCTTCCATGAGAGATCCACCTTCTCCGTGGACACATCGATGATGCTCAGGTCTTTTGGTGGTGAGACTGGAAAAGATGAATGTTTCATATACGTCAGCTGTTGAGAGAACTGACTGACCTCTGATGAGAAGCGCTGAGGATACGGTCAATGCCTCCAGTGCTTACTGGGAAATCAAGCGCTTTTTAATGGCCATTTTGGGATCTTTTGACTTTAATTGTTTTACACAAGCCGCTTTGCCCTCAGCCACTATTAAGCTCTATATAAAGTGAATGGATCTCACAGGCACACATCTGCTGTTTGTTAGGAAATGAGTTTCATCGCAGAAAATCAAGCTTTGCTGTTAATGTCTGAATGCTGTTCACGGTTTGTTCTGTTAAACAGTTTCTTCCTCCTGCATCTAATTCATGTTTGTACACACATCTTACCAGTTAACAGCTTCAGGTTCTCTGAATGTTTTCCTAATATTTCCATTAAATAATGTTAAAAACGTTATTTTCAAAGTTCTAGAACTATTCAAAGCGTCCAGTATTTTAGACGTTGTATTTTGGTTAAGATGGAAACCATTCTGTTCCACTAACAAGTAATGTTTTTAATATATATCATATACATAACGTTAAAAGAAGTTCTACTAATGTTCTGAGAATGTTCCGTTAGCTTTGTTGACATATTTAAATGTTTGTGAGTTGTTTCCCCACAATTTCTTTTCAGCACAAAGTAAAGATCCTCTTTTGTGTTTCACAAAATAAAGTCATACATATTTACAACTACATGAGTGATTAAACATTTATGATTTGTGACCTATCCCTTTAATTGACTACATTACAAAGTGATGATTTTAAAAAAGTTTACATCACCAGTGCTAAGTAACAATTCAAATGTAATTCCCTTGTTTTTTGAAAACGACACTCTCACCTTCAAAACAATCCTCTCCAGCGTAGCCTTCATCACACACACAGTGGCCGTCCACACACTGCCCGGCGCCATCACAGTTATTCAGACAGCCTCTGTCTCTGCAGGCGTCTCCCACAAACCCTTCATCACACACACATCTTCCACCGGCGCATCGCCCGTGGTTGCTACAGTTTTCAGGGCAGGTGGGAACAGAGCAGTCCTGCCCTGCAAAACCATCTGGACAAACACAGCGGCCCTCCACACACTCTCCACGGCCGAGACAGTCATTGGGGCATTTCATCTGACTGCAGTCTTCTCCCGTGAACCCTTCGTCGCATACGCACTGTCCTGCGACGCAGCGCCCGCGCTCCAGGCAGCTGCTCGGGCAGCTCTGTTCACTGCAGTCTTCTCCAGTAAAGTCTGCAAAGCAAACACACTTCCCGTCCACACACTGCCCTCGTCCATAACAGTCAGACGGGCAGGTTCTGATGCTACAGTCCTCGCCAGCGAACCCCTCGTCGCATATGCACTGACCGTTGACGCAGCGGCCCCGGTGGTGGCAGTTATTGGGGCAGCTGAACTCGGAGCAGTCGGGCCCCTGGAAACCAACATCGCATTGGCACTGGCCGTCAACGCAGTGACCTCTGCTGTTGCAGTTATTCGGGCAGGACAGCTTACTGCAGTTGTCACCATGGTAACCCATGTCACAAATGCAAACCCCGTTGATGCAGCGCCCCCTGTCGTTGCAGCTGTTCGGACAGGTCAAGATGGAGCAGTCCTCGCTGGTATATCCTGCGTTGCATACACACTGCCCATCGATGCAGAAACCTCGGCCCGAGCAGTCGCCGGGACAGGTGACAGTCCTGCAGTCATCTCCGGCGAAGCCTTCGTCGCAGTAGCAGGTTCCATTGATGCAGCGCCCGCGGTCGTAGCAGTCGTTCAGGCAGATGAGTTCAGAGCAGTAAAATCCGGTCCAGGGTTCCCTGCAAACGCACTCACCGTCCACGCAGCGACCCCGACCCAGGCAGTTGTTCGGGCAGTCCGACTCTAAGCAGTCTTCCCCAGAGAAACCCTCGTTACAAACACACGCTCCACTGATGCACCGTCTGTTCTCGCCGCAGTTGACAGCACAGGCCTGCGAGCTGCAGTCGGCCCCTGTAAAACCTTCAAAGCACTCACACCTTCCATTAACACAGCGCCCCTGGTGGCCACAGTCTCCAGGACAGTCCGGAATGGTACAGTTGGGGCCCTTCCACCCGGGCTGACAAACGCAAGCACAGATCTCAGTGCTGTAGTTTCCTCGGCCACTGCAGTACGGCTTTGTTCCTGTTGCACCTTAAAGAGCAGAAGAGAAATGCAAGATACGACACCTTCACTTTTATAATCATATACTCAATACTGTCATTTTCAATTTGCTTATCCTAAAAGATGCTATTTGTAATAATGGAAACATCACAAACACAAAGGCTGCATTAAAGAAGAGGCATGAAAACATGTTCAATAATAATGACTTTTTTCCAGGTTTATACAGGTTTCCCAAGTGTCACTGCTGTAAGCTTGAGCTGACGTGCACACTGACAGTAGCACAAATACACTCTTAAGAAAATGGTATGGTTCCATAAAGAACCTTTAACATCTGTAGAACCTTTCAGTTTCACAAAAGGTTCTTTGTAGTGGAATAAGGTTCTTTAGACTATAAAAGGTAAGTAAGAAAATGTTCTTCTAAGAACCTTTGACTGAATAGTTCTCTGGGGGATGAAGAATGACATCAATATAAAGAACTTTTTTAAGAGGGTACAGTTGTGTCCTCTGTATTAGATCAGCTTTATACACAACACTGACCTTCAAACTGCTCTTAAAATACATCAGTGAAAATGTGGTCATTGTTTAATCACCCTCTTGTCATTCCAAACACTTTACACTGTAGATCTCAACTCTAATGACGTCACTAATAAATGTTAAATATTAAATGAATCTTTAGTAAACTGTCACTAAATGAGCAGTCGTAGTATAATAGACAGTTTTAAAGATGTTTAAAACATTTTATTTCTGTTTCACAGTGTTTATAATGACATTAGGAAAATAATGGAAATAATGACTGAATATTCATCTTTGTGTAAATCGTTTCTTTTAAGGTTGGGTTACAAATACAAATAAAACAGCCAATCACTGCACTTGGACTGAATGACTAGAGGAACATTTTATGGTTCTGTGCCTTCAACAGAAGATATATATTTATATAAATATATTTAGACACTTTACTTAGTGATTGCTATGAGTATATGAAGAGACTTTCAACCAGTTTAACAAAAATGTTGCTGCTGTGGTTTTAAGTAACAGACTTGAATTGACTCAAAGGCAGTGTAAACGCTGAAGTGAATCTAAAAGTGTGCAGTACGCTAGCATGTACCTGTGACCTGCGCGCTGCAGCAGCTGCTCTCTGCGTTGCATTTCTCTCTTAGCGTGGACACCTCACTCTCCAACATCTCCAGTCGACTCAGAAGGTTCTTCAGGTTAGGCAGTTCCTCCTGACAGCCACAGGCCTGCTTGGGGATGTTGATGCGATGGGTGAAGACAATCTGATTCTGCTCATCCATCGTGTGCTCCGTCACCTCCGAATGAGACACGTCATCTCTCTGCTGAAGATCTAAGCCCGGCGAGTCCAGGTCCACTGAACACAGAGAACTGCCTGGAACTTTGATGTTGTACACGTGGTTGAAAACGACAGGTTTGGACGAGTTTGGGAGGGTGACATTGTGCGTGCCGGGATTCATGAGCACGTCCCGTCGTTGACTGATTGTCTTCTTGACCAAGCCGGCGTTATTCAGAGTCATCAGGGTGGCCACAAGGAAACATCTGAAAGTCAGGCCTCCAGAAGCCATGATTCTCCAGCAGAGCTCAGCTCTAATGCTCACTGCTCTTGACAAGCCTCAGGTTCTGAAAGCAAACACAAAAATCATACAAAAGCTGACAAACAAAAATAAACATGCACCACAACAAAATAAAGTTGTTTTGGGAAACCATTTGGAAACATTTTCATTTACCCAGTTAACAGTTTTAGGTTGTATGAACGTTCCCCATAACTGAACCATTAAATATTATTTTGAATGTACAAGGAATGTTCAGACGTTCCAGTTTTTAAGAAATTGTATTAACGTTAATGCTTGGTTATAAGAAAACTTTTGAAACTTTTTTATTTGTTTTAAAAATATTAAAACATTTAAACATTAAAAAAGTTCTACTAACGTTACTGCAAGTACTTTTTCTGATAACTTACTTTAAGAGAACTTTCCCACCATCACCACTGAATCAAAAATCAGACCTATTAAATCATTTTTTAATAGGACATTGTTTAAAAAAATGATTCATGTTATTAAAGCCACTTTGATCAGTAGAAACAACTGTATCATTGAAACATCTCTGTTTTCTTTCCTCCTCTAAGACACAGTCTTTTCTTGAAGTATATTAATAAAATGTCTTTTTAGGCTGCAGAATTGAGCCAGGGTGACTTCATATCTGGATATGAACACTGTGTAATTTGTGGCTGTGGAGGGGGGCCAGAGTTTGGGTCTCCTCTGCAGTGTGGGAAAGATCGTCTGTTGGATGTCCATACAGCCTCCACACGTCTCTGATGACTGAGCGCATGCGATGCAGGAGAGGAAAACACGACTGTAGAAACCTCAGTTATCAGACACCTACACTCACACTTCATCAGCCAGACACACTTCCTGTCTCTACTGCCTCCAGAAACAGAGGATTGAACTGTGAAAACATTTTCATTGTGCAATTCAAAAGCAAATGACATGGCAGAAGTTTAGTTTTATGGTCCAGAAGATGAATACACTCTTAAACGTGTGTGTTCCGATTCATTCTTTTGTTAAGAATTCTTCCTCAGTTGGGTCTTTTTGTGTCACAAATATGTTAAAAGTGTTCTAGTAGCGTTCTATTAATGTTACTGCAGAACATTTAGAGAACATTAGCCAACATTCTGAGAACATTCCATGTTAGCTGGGTAGAAGTGTGTTCTGAATTCATGTATTGCGCTGGTCTCTCCTTCTGACCAACTGAATGATGGATCAATAAAGTTGGTCTGTGATGGTGTAGAGAAGAGGTGATGGTCAGGATGGTGGAGAGAAGAGGTGATGGGTCGGGATGGTGGAGAGAAGAGGCGATAGGTCGGGATGGTGGAGAGAGGAGGTGATGGGTCGGGATGGTGGAGAGAAGAGGTGATGGGTCGGGATGGTGGAGAGAAGAGGTGATAGGTCGGGATGGTGGAGAGAAGAGGTGATAGGTCGGGATGGTGGAGAGAAGAGGTGATAGGTCGGGATGGTGGAGAGAAGAGGTGATGGGTCGGGATGGTGGAGAGAAGAGGTGATGGGTCGGGATGGTGATAGGTTGGGATGGTGGAGAGAAGAGGTGATGGGTTGTGATGGTGGAGAGAAGAGGTGATGGGTCGGGATGGTGATAGGTTGGGATGGTGGAGAGAGGAGGTGATGGGTTGTGATGGTGGAGAGAAGAGGTGATAGGTTGGAGCCATGAGATCTTACAGGCAGCACACACAATCTGCTCCTACACTGGAGAGGGAAAAAACATACTTCTGGAAAACTGTATTTCTGTTTTATGACATTTGAATTGACTCATTAACATGAGTCTCTAGCATGAGGAAGTATTTATCATATAATTTTTCGGATTTCGCATTTTAATGTGACATTATTGAACTTTTCGAGGTTTGGTCTCTAGGTCTTTCGAGGTTAACTCACGCCAGCTTTATCAAATATTCAAATAAAAGACTCATATTCATATTCAAATAAAAGACTCATATTCAGAAGCTCATAATGTCGACAGGTTTTAAAAACATTCAAAGGATATATATGAGCACACAGAAAGTACAACTAACTAACTAACTAACTTTGTTCCCATCATCTATACACACCATATATGCCGGTTACCCTATACACTCTCACCCGTTATCATCATATATTCCCTGTTATTTTATTGCTTACTGGCCCTCAAGTCTCTCATCCCTAAACGATATTCTATATGGCTGGAATCTCTCCTTCCCTGCTGACAGATGTTTTAGCCCAATTTATCACATGCCAGGCAAAAATAATACAAATAAAAGTAATAGCCCAACAGCTCGCATGACACGAGTCATTTATGTGTGACATTTTTACATTTAGTGATGGTTAAATCTCGGACCTTAAGTATGAGCAACAATCATCGTAAAGTTCTTCTGAGCAGACAGCTCCCGGGTTTTTTCTGCATTCCTTCAAACCTTTACAAGATTTCACCCTGTGACCCTTAAGGGTCAGTTTCTAAACTGCACTGAAGACCGATGTAAATGGTTTACAGGGAAAACTCTTCTCAACCTGACAGATGAGTTTATAAGATCGTATTCACAGCATGAGCACAAATACACGCCAGCGACTGGTTCTCTGAGGAGCTACAGGAGGTTTAGGAACAAAGGTTCGAATTCAGCGTGAACCTGTTGAATCCCCTCCCACGTTCCTTTAAACCAGCAGGACAGGAACATGTAAATCGAGCTTGAATTTCACAGTCTTTACTCCTACATCTGTTATTTTAAAAATACCATATGTGGCTGATATGATTCAGTTAAAACAGATAACAACTGAAATTAACTGTTAATATAACAGTTCGTGTTTCTTCAGATCTGAGCGTCTTATGTCACTGGGGTTATTTTTCTCACCATCAAACTATTTATGATACTTTTTCAATCACTTTGAGTATAAGTTTTGATATTTGACCCTTGTGCCAGACGTTCCCGTGCCTAAAGTTTCCACAAGCAGCAGCACAATATAGCACCACAGAAAACATCAAGGGAAAAGTGCTATAAATAATATTCTGCTGAATATCTGCTACACATTTTAAAAAATCTGATAACAAGCAGGAAAAATACAACACACACTGCAAACACGTCCCAGATGAGCCGTTTCCAGCACAGACAGAATGGCTGATTATAACAGGAGTGACTTAGTTTTGACATGCCAACAGTATCATTTAAATCTTACACATCCCGTGTGAGAAACAGCATAACTGTGGGCTGTTTATGGTTGCCAGGCAACACGTCCACATCAACAATCATAATTAAGTGTGTTGAGGGCTGAGGGCAGATCTATCATGATTTTTGGTCTTGACACGTAAACAGTGTGTATAGGACATTGGGGATTAAAGCGGGTATGTATTTTGCAATCTTTAAAATAAATAGGAAAATCCATCTCTTCCCATCAGGTCTCTGCTTTCCCTAAGTTATAATCCAGAATTACTGCATCTTTATTAGTTTTCCCTGTGCTGGCAATGGAAGGGGAATTTTCCCACCTGGAAAACACGGACTAGAGCGGTTGGCCTCAGTTTTCGACCATCTGTTTCGCCTGGTCCTCTGAAGCGCCTCCTTGCACGTTTGTGTCATACGAGTTTAGACTGGAAAAGCTCCGGCCGTCAATCCATCAGAAGATTCCCAGCACATATACAGTTCAGTGGAATCCCAGATCTTACAGATTAACTATCCACTGCAACCCTATAGCAGGAAATATCCATTTACCCTCCATAAGAATTATGGAGCAGACAGCATGCAGTATACACAGACACTCTAACATGTTTAGTCAACTGCCAGTGGGCGATTCTAAGACTCTGACAGATGCGTTCTCCAGCACGTTGCAACACCACAGTTTTTCCTGCTGCTTGCTCCTTCACTGAGGGATATAAAATTAACATGTTTCTGTTAACTACACATTTTCAGAAAACGTGCACATCACACACTGTGATGATTTAAATCATGCTGTTGTTTTACCTGCAAGGAAAACATCTTGTATTATTGTACACTATGAAAAACACAAGTGCTGAAAAGGGTTCTTTGCAGCGCTGCCACAGAAGGTTCTGCAAAGAACCTGTCTGTTGAAGAACCATTTCTTTCTTAACTTTTTATAGACTGTAGAATCTTTTTCAGCTTGTGTATAATGTGACCTTTTGTGCAATAGAAAAATTCTGTTGTGTGATGTTAAAGGTTCTTTAGGGAACCATACAGCAAGAACCTTTTAGGAACCTTAATTTTAAAGAACATATATTAAGGTTATATCATGATGTAATTCCAAAAGTCATTGAATAAACTCATCTGTGGTCTTTTGAATATTCATGAGGTCATCAGTCAACAATGCGATGACATCAGAGGAAGTAGACAGAAAAGAATCATTTTTAAATTTTTAAAAGGCCTGGAAAGACAGTAAATGAAAAATCATCTACTGTCACGTCAAGAAATGTTTCTGCTGCATGCAAAAGAAACACACAAATCTGATAACACAGCTAATTGCAGCCATGTGTATATTAAATACAATATCACACGTGTGACACAGCACAGCCACTCAGAAGAGATTTGATGTTAAACATACAGCTTTATTGTTGGGTCTGGTGAGGACGCAGTGTTGTGTATGATGTGTCCAGAAGGAGAAGTTCAGTGTGCGTGATACGGAACATTTTAACACCGTGACACACTCACGCTTAGCCCTACCTGAAAGATCAGTTACATCAGCACAATTTGTGCACGGAAAGATATTTTACAGTTCTGTGAGTCCATGCTTTCCTCGTTAGGGCAACTTCCAGAAATCTCCTATTTCACCAAACTGCAGAACACTTTCAGAACCATCAGAAAACTGCCCGCATGACACTTTCACAATGAAACTGATATTTTCACTTCTTCAGTGGACGCTTCAAAAAAAAAATTGGAAATACTTTATCATCATCATCATGATCCATCTGGACTGTAACTCCACATGCGGTTCACTGCCCAAGATCTTCCTGTTAAGACTGCCTGAGATTTAGGAGTAGTTATAGGCGGTTATATCGTTTACATTTTATCCAAAGCGATTTACAATACAAGTTATACATTTTTGTTAGTACGTGTGCTCCCCTGGGAATCGAACCCACAACCTCTGCACTACTAACGCAATGCTCTACCAACTGAGCTACAGGAAGACCGAAGACAACAGATAAACAACAGAAGATTCGCTATAGCTGTTAGCAGAACAGCTGTCTAATGAAGACCAATGTTGGTGTTCGTTTTATTCGACATCTGGATGTAGTTAAATAAAACTTCCATGCATTTGTTAATGGTTTCAGTTTCTGAAACAGGAAATATGTGTGCAACTCTGTCAACAGCAGGAAGAAAAGCTGTATACATGCTCATGTCTATGGTTAGTTCAGAAAGATTAAAGCTGAGTCTGTAACTTTCGCCTCTCTGTCGCCATCTCTGTTTAAAACATAAAATTGCAGCTTACTTTACATACTTTATTATTATGCATGTTGAAGTCAAATGCAGCTAAACGGACATTTTCTGGGAAACGAGACCCAACAGCTCACAGTCTTTTGTTCTCTCACGTTTTGCTGCTCTTATTTCTCCTGAGATCCTCCTGAATCTCACAGTGTCAAACAAATGTGTGCTCCTGTGTGCCAAGATACCACAATCTGCAGTTAATAGTAACAGATCTCATTATGATGTTAAATATTTCTTATTTCTATATCGCTGTCTGGGTTATCTAACATTATTATTATCTGGCATTATTACATGCATTTTCAGGCTGCTGTTCTGTTTAGTGCTCTTCTCTGTGCAACACATGCGACGCTGCATTAGAATTTGCAAGCTGTGTTGTACAGCAGTATGTGTATAGAGTATAGAGTCTAGTATGTGCACAGTCTTTGTGTCAGGAGCAATGCACTGAAATGCTGCAGGCAGCACACTAGATTCTGCCTGTGTCTTCAGAGACATATGTTGAGCTGTGGTGTTTATTAGTATGTGTCTCTCAGTGTACTGGAATACTTTCACAGCAGACTGACTGTGGGAAATTGGGAAATATCTGAGCTGCCCGCCTGTTCATCTGTGAACGAAACGTAATAAACTCACATTTTTATAATTTCTGAGAAAAATGGTATTTTGAAAGTTCTAGGAATGTTCAAAAAATTTCAATTTTACATTACTGTTTGGTTCTGTATAATTCTGTAATGTTTTAAAAACGTTCCACTAACAAACAATCAACATTTTTGATATATTTGGTACATAATGCTAAAAAGGTTACTAATGTTACTGCAAGAATGCTTTTTGATAACTTTGGGGAAACATTTAGAGAATATTCTAAGAAAGTTCCCTGTTAGCTGGGTTGTGAGCAGGAGGTATTAATTGTTATGCAGTTACAGTATGTGGTTGGTATAGAAGGTTATAAGGCAGTTGCTTTGTGGCTTAAAGTAAAATGATTTTTAGCTTCATATAGTTTCTTCAGTGTAAATATATGGCTATATTGTCCACCAGGCAAAAACCAGAAGTCTAATTACAGCATATCTCTCCTCAACAAGCTGAGATTTAACATATCACTCCTGTCTGAGCTCAAACTAAATGTAACACTAAGGATTATGGGATTGCTCGAATTACTAATCCCAATTATGAGCAATCGCAATAATACGGCTTGCTTAAGCAAGAACCACTTATTAAATAGTAATTGTGTGAATATGTGTCTTATCCTCGAAAACCACAGTGTAGTCTTTCCATTACACACACACACACACACGTCAGGTTTCTATGCTAATCTACTTCCCTTATGGGGAACGCACACCCGCACGCACACACACACACACACACACACACGCACACAGCAGCTGCTTCTCTCCATATATTTCTCTGTTCTCCTGGTTCTATAAGAGGAAGTTGTTTACTTGATGTATGTAGCTCATGTCATACAGACAAGAACAAACTGAAGGACAGATACAAGCTTTCATCAAAGTACTTTTTCAAAGTAAAACAACCACACTTTCATCAGTCAGAACACGGCAAACACACACAAACACACATCTACACAGCTACTGCATGAAGACTACACACAAATACCTTTACAGTCAAGATTGTAAAGCATTCACACCCATTTTACACATTACCAGTATCTGAACCTGACTATTCAGTCAGAAAGAAACTTAAAAGCTTGGTTTTATGTATTGGGAAAAGGACAGTCATTTCAGAGGCGGAGCAAATCACTACAATTTAATAAAAGATTTTGAAGCATTTCTTTCAATGGAATAGCATGTGGCAAATTGTTTAGAGTGTGCATAACAAAATGAACAGGGTCAGTTTTTGATTATATTGACTGTAGTGCCAGTGATACACAAAAACAAAAAAAAACCTTCTCATGCAGTGAAAAAAACTCTTGAATGAAAAAAACTCTTTAATATCATAATTGTTCTTTTATAGACATCAATGAGACTAAATGAAAATGAAAGAGACTTGTGTTTCTCACATCAGTCCGGTCACATGTCTCTGTACTTCTGAAGACAACCCAGAAATGTCTCGCAGTGTGCTCAGCTGAGAAAACATTTTAAATATCAAATCATTTAAAAATCCAAATCATCTTCCTGAACATCAACAATTCTCTCATGTGTGTTGGTTACGCATTTTAATGGAGGCAATTGGTGCTTAACATAAGAACTCATTAAATGTCTCGAGATATGAAAGAGCAACCACTGAGAAAAACCTTCTCCAGTGAGGAAACACCAGAGGGATGTTCTGATCACCTCCTACACATCTGTAAAAACACACAGCAGATGAAGTGAATCAAAGGTACCTGCTATACTGAAGAGTCCACGCGTCTCCTGCAGTCCAGCAGATCCAGGTGTGATCAGAAGACTCGAAAGAGAAGCAGCACGGTGAAGATGTGCAGCTTCAGTGTGTCTCCATGTCTCCACGTGCTGGAAGATCTGAGCGTGTCTGTGATGAACTCCACACAGCAGTCTGTCTGCTTGAGCCTCTGGGCTGATGTGTGTGTGAGAGAGAGAGAGAGAGAGAGATGATGATGAAAGAGTTTTACCTCTTTAATATGAGAGACTTCAGTCAGAGCTCTGTGAACTACAAGAGTGCCCTTAAATATCCTCCCTCTCTCTCTCTCTCTCTCTCTCTCTCACTCTCTCTCTCTCTCTCTCTCTCTCTCTCACTCTCACTCTCACTCTCACTCTCACTCTCTCACTCACTCACTCACTCACTCACTCACTCACTCACTCTCTCACTCTCTCACTCTCTCTCTCACTCTCTCTCGCTCTCTCTCTCTCTCTCGCTCACACACACTTTCCTCCTCTGTCCATCCCTCTCACATCCTCTGAGGTGTTGAGATGCCCACACACTAAGCATATATTATCCATACTTCTCTTGGAATACATGAGCACGCCTGTATGTGTGATATAAGATTCTGTAAAGATATAAAATCAAGCAGAATATTTAATAATCTTACAATTTTAATCCAAGTGTGCAGAAACCTCAAAGATACAGTCACAAGATGTGATTAGAAACAGAGGATCTCAGACACTCTTCTGAGGGTCACAGACAGCAGGGAAAAATAACCAGTGTGATCACTAACCAATCCCAGCTAACAATTTTAGGCTGCAAGAACGTTTCCCTAACATTTACAATAAGTGACAAAAATGTTACCAGCCAGTTATAAATAAGTAAATTAGTCATTCGTTTTTTGTTGGCTTCAGCATCTACTGTACCAGCAGGGTAAACCTGACACACAATGGCCCTGTGCTCCACCCTTAACTTTCCAGTGTTTCCATTCCATACTACTGGCTACAGTCCAGTATGCAACACTCACTTTTCTTAAATTCACTTGATTCTTAAAATTTAAAATGATTTTCTGCCCACATTTGTGTTGAATATTCCATTCCACTCTGAAATACTGCACCACTGGCAGGAGTCAAACGAGCTGCAAACTCTTTCATGTGTAAACGTTCCACCCAGAGGAATAATGTCTCAGAGGTGCTCAGTTTGAGTTCTCAGAGAGAACTGGTGGAGATTTCTGAGTCAGGAGAAATATCTGAGATGCAGGAGACTAAAACAGAAGTTTCCATTTGCTCTGCATTTAATCTCATTGCTGTCTAGATATTGAGATTCTCATCTGTGATTTTTCTTGTCTGTGGGTTCTGATTTGCTCTGTTCTCGGCTTCATTAAAACAAAATCAACCAAACACCTAATGTCCACAAAACACCAGACAACACAGTTTCCTCCAGAGAGAGTCATGAACCGGCTGGATCCAAAGAAGATCTTGAGAACACAAGTCAGACACAATTCTCAAGCTCCGTTACGGCTAAATGCAAATAACACATGCAGAAAAACAGAAGCACATGAAGAAGTTTGAGGCTGTGTTGAGACTGTAAAGGTATTTTTTTTAACTGATGTCCCAGCTAATGATTTTAGGTCGTAAGAATGTTTTCCTAATGTTTCCATTAAGTAACAAAAACATTCAACATGTTATTTTGAATGTTCTAGGAATGTTCCAAACGTCCAGTTTTGCAGACATTGTATTAACATTATCGCTCAGTTTTAAGAACGTTATTCAAACTTTTATAACATTCCACTAACAGAATAATTTAGAAAAATGTTTTTGATGTATGATATGTAATGCTAAAAAGTTCTACTAACATTACTGCAACAATTTATAGATTAGCCAATGTTCTGAAAATGTTCCCTGTTAGCTGGGGTTGCACTGTTAATTAAAACCTCCCCCAGTATCTGCACTCCAGGGGAAATCTTCTAACAGACGGTTTAGTTGATCATAAACTGTGCTGCCATTTGTCTGACCAGCAGCCGGTAGATGCCACTGTACATGACATGACAACTGACATATAACTCTAACAACAATAAAGCTCAATCAACCGCCTGTTGTAACTCTCACATCTCCATTTCACCAGTACAGTACAGTACAGACAGTACAGTACAGTACAGTACAGTACAGTACAGTACAGTACAGTACAGACAGTCTGTGTGGAGTCCATCCTGAGGGAAATAAAGTAACAATAGAAATGTGGGATCATTAGATGATTGCTGGAGCATAAGGGTCATACGTTCAACACGGTGCACAATGAATCAGATCAGATCAGATCAATTCAAAATTGATGCTATTTACTTGTCTAATGCGCACACATATTATACACATAATGGTATTGTGTATATTGTGTTAATAATTATACAGATGCTAGAAGTTAGTTGCTCTTTATTCTATGATAATTTTGTCTTAGATTTATTTAAAATATCTAATAGCCAATGGCTTTCAATGGCTTTTGTATCTTTATTGCTTTCTTAAAAAAGTAATGGACAAAAAATTGTAGGTCAGGAAATGCCACAATAATACCAGCGCCAACAACACTCCAATTCACTCCCATTTGTTTGGTCAGCATGTGTGAATACTTCTTCTCTGTTATACATAACACCCATAAGGTAAAGCTGTAATAAATTAAGGGAATGTGAGTCTGAAACATTTGGACAGAGTCTCAGGGTGTGCTGGATCGGTTCTGTTTTGGCTTGTTATCATTGCCTGCCAAACGCTTCCTGTTGGCTCGCCCAATAAAAACAGAGCAGCCACACCTGCGAGACAACGGCACAACCTTATTTTCCATTATGAATCTGTTATGGAAAGAAGATCAAGAACACAAGCCAGATGCTGAAAAGCTCACCGAGATCATGACATCATGTCAGTGGCAACTACCAAGCTATCCATTTTAAGATGGTTTCCCCAACGTTCCATTAAGTAACAAAAATGTTAAAAATGTTATTTTAAATGTTTTAGGAACATTCAAACCATCCAGTTTTTTAGGAGTTTTATTAACGCTATTGCTTGATTATAGAAACTCGAACATTTTCACCAGCTTTTCACCAACTGTTGACAATTAATGTTTATAATAGAAGTTTTTTGGTAACTCTGGGAGAACTTTTAGGGAATGTTAGCCAACATAACTACTGGATATAAACTCTAGAACTTCACAACATGAGTATAAACATCATTCTTGGAAACAAACATGTGATTAATATTCAGTTTTGCTGGGTTTCTCTTATGTCCTCATAAGGTGTTAGTCTATAAACATCAACACTTAAGCTGTAAGCCCTTTTAAAACGAAGCATTCAGACGCCTAGAAATGACATCACCGATTCTGAAGAATCTAAATCTCCAGACAGACAAACACAATGAAGCCACAAATATGTAGAAACTCTCTGGAAAAAGTGTGAAATTAAAAGTCGAACACTGTTAATGTTAACAAATCCAGATGATTACTCACTCTTAAGCTCTTAAGATACTATAAACATATTAAATCACTACTATTTAAAGTAATAGACTATTTAAAGAAATAGTTTAACTAAAGATGAAAATATTGTTATCATTCACTCACCCTCATGTTGTTTATTTCCATCATGAAACACAATTAATGAAAATCCGGGACATTATTTTACATCATACAGTGAAAGCTGTTGTATTTAAGCTCTATCAAACTTCAACGGTCGATACCATTCAGACACAAATACTGTTAAAGCTTTCTGCCACTGCACTGAATTCACAGCCCGTCTAAAGACGCTGTATTTGATGTAATGATTGATGAATTATGGGTGACAATTAGTTTCCTGAGAAAAACAGAAATCTTACAAATATCTCCATTAGAATTTTAGAAGAGATCTTAACAGTGTCTCAAACCGAGCTCAGATTTGCCACGTCTGCAATAAAAAGTCAATATTGTTTCAAGATTAATATGACCTCAAACTTTACTCATTAAATTTACTGAAATCCAGATAATTTTAGCTATAAAATCCAAAAGGTTTTCGCAATAGGAGTTTACACCACAAAACCATGGTTACTATAGTAAAACCAGTGTAACCGCCAATTAAGTATTTGTAGCAAAACTGTGGTTATATAAACAGGAATCAATGTGCCCAAAAAACATGGTTACTGCACTTTTAATACAGCAAAAAAAGGATTTTCAAAAGATACTTTATCAAAGACACACAGAAATCATGAATGTGACTACAAAACAGGATTTAGAAAGTAACAAGCTGAACGAGTATAAAATGTATCATTGAACATAATGAAGCAGAAGGTCCACAGGTCTGGAGCTGTGTGAGAGGTTCCACACACACAGCAGATCTGTCACTCTTGACATAAACATGAACAAATATGGGATTTGAGCCACAGTACCTTCAGATTCAGCCCACGGTTCTCTGTGTGCCAGCTCACAGATCTGCATGTTCTGTCCCTCCCCGATCCAAACATGGACTCTGAATCATAGAACCAGGCTAGATTTAGTGCCTTTAACAACATTTTTACTATACACAAATGTAATCAGCATACATGAGAATCAACATCAAATCTTTAAAGCTGTAACTTTTGTAACTTTTGCCTCTCTACTGCCATAAATTTAAATTCTAAGAACAAGAATTTAAGATGTAAGATGCAAGAACAAGCTACAAACGCTGCACCATCTACAGTCCCGACCCGACAGCTCAAATAATAAATCATGATTCTAAACGTACTGTTGTCAATCAGGATAAGATAAAGACATCGTGTTGAACACTCATCTGTTATGTACTTGCTCAAGAACTGATTTTTGTTCATTGTAACCATAAAATGTAATAATAGCAGCTTTAAGTATATGTGATTGTCATCAGCAGATGTTTTCCTCCCCAAAGGAAAGACAATTCATCAATAAGGTGTCTTCTCATGGCTTTCTATCCAAACGACAACATTGGCTTTCATTCATGAAACAGTAATGCAGAACAAATTTCTGTCTAAATGGTTTGTAAAGTATTTCTTGCATAACCTGTCGCTTTCAATTCAACGCATCAATTGGTTTTAAGAACGATTTACACACAGATTTGTTCTGCTTAGTGAGACTAAATGGAGACTTTTGCTTTAGTCTGTGTCTCAAACTGTTCTCATAAGAATAAACCCCAGTCATGTGTCGCATCCAAGAGTTTTTACAAGGTCCTCAACCATGTCTCAAAATGTGCTCGATTTTTCAGATGATGTCAGAGACATGCAATTAATTCTGATATCAGACATTTATAATGTGACACGCGTCACTGGTTATTATACTCGTGTTGTACCAAACGCCATTTAATTTCATACTTTCATTGCCCAAACATTTTAAAGCTGCAATCTGTAACTTTTATTTGTTAGAAATGAACAAAAATCAATTGAGCAAGTACATGACAGATCAGTGTTCATCATGTCTTACCCAAATTCATGATGGTAATAATTCACAGTAATAATTTATAATTTGAGCTGTCAGGAAATGTCACTTTGGCTCCATGTGACTTCATCGTACTTGCAGCTTTAATTCTTGTGAAAATCATTAAATATGAGGCATGTATAATTGTGTTTCCTCTACAAACAGACAGACTCTGGTAGGGGTCTACAGAGAGAGAGGGCACACACAGTGATAAATGACACAAGGTTACACTAAAGTCACAGCAACTCGGTTGAAAACACTGAAACCGCTTATGTGGGATAATTCAACATTAGTAACAGTCTGTTGGGTTCTTATACATTCCTGATGGATGAGCAGGACAGGAGAGAAACACTTAATCCCACATGGACAGACACTTATGGAAGCCATATGGACTTTAGAAGGATGGGCCATTTTAGATGGATGGCCCATAAATCTGTTGTGACAGCTCAGTGTCCTGTACTCGTCTTTCCTTCTACCAGATCATGAACGTGTAAATTATTCGTGTAGTTAAAGGTACAGTATGGACAGCAACACCAAAAGCAACAGCACTCTCACCTACAGCACTTAATCAGATGTTTCTACAGCACAAGAGTGAATCAGTGCTCATGACCTGGAGCTTCTTACATGAACATAAAGCACCACCCAAGATGTTCTTGAGAAGAGCATTAAACATACTGGTCTGCCAGTGAGCAAACAAACCAGATACACAGAACGTCTTTCAGCATTACAAACCCTTAAACATGTTTATTCTTGCCAAAAATCTATGATTGTGTTTCAGGATGTTTGTTCAATAAAAGGACATTCAGAAATAATAACTTACTGACTTCATTAATTACTGTATTATATACACAATGACAAGAAAATAAACAGGACACTTAGAAGCTGAAGTTAATCAATCAGGGTTTAATCATTTTTTAATTAACTCAATGAACTTAAAATTGATTTATTTTAAACATCAAAACATCCAAGCTAATACATTTTGGTTGTAAAAACGTTTCCTTAACATTTCCTTTAACAAAAATGTGAATATTATTTTAAATGTTCTAGGAACATTTTTTAGAAATTGAAATAAACATTCCCTGTTAACTGGGATAAAACAAAGAAAAGACAGAAAGAAAGAAAGAAAGAAAGAGAGACAGACAGACAGACAGAAAGAAGAAAAGACAAAAAGAAAGAAAGAGAGAGAGGCAGACAGACAGACAGAAAGCATGTTAGCAACGGCTCATCTCAGTGTTGTACTGGTGGTCTTGTTGCACAGGCACTTTTTAATCTTTAAATCTAGTTTATATTTATTCCTCATCCATTTGTGGACACTGGCAGCTAATTCCACAAATACTTCCCAAGTCACATTATATAATCATCAGACACGAGACATTAAAAAAGTGACTAGAAGATCCACACTGACAGCTGAGTGCATTCTAATCATAGCTGAGAAGTGTGTGACATCACGTTTTACATAACTGCCCACTTGAGCTTGGAATCATTTTTATAAATAACAAAGAAATAAACTACATGTCACTGAACCATTTCTCCAATTTTCATGGTATCATCTTATAAACACACCTTCGCTTCAAAGTGGATGCTAAAACCGGTCAATCAGGGATTCCAGAAATTCCAGACAACTCGTGACAGTTTTGTGACATCAGAGTTGTTTCAGGCAAACACCAGCGACAATATAACTTCCTTCCTGAAATACAGCAGAAATATTAGAACATGATCATGTGTACTTCAAATACAGATTAAAGCCGCAATCTGTAACTCTCTACTGCCGTCTCTGTTTAACAGATAAAACTGCAGGTTACTTTGTGTACTTTTCTTTACGTATGTAAAAGTCAAATTAACCCAAACTGACATTTCCCAGGAAATCTGACCTGACAGCTCAAATTATAAGTCATTATTTTAAACATTATTATAAATATTATTGTGAATCAGGGTAAGATAAAGAGACTGATCTGTCATGTACTTGCTCATGACTGACTTTTGTTCATTTTAACCCAAAAAGATACGGACGAATGTTTGTCATGCAGAACTCAACAGACCTCAAGATATGAAGATTTCTGCTAACTGTTCAGTTACTGACTGTCACCTCAGCAATTACCAAACTAAAGTCTTTCTCTTACAGTCAATTAAAAAAACGTTATTTGTTGACTTGCTTTTTCAGAGTCATTTTGTGATGCTAGCAGGAAAAACAGATGTGAATGGTTTCCGAACATGGAATGTCTGATCCACATAAACGTTCAAAGGCTTTTTAGATTTAGTTTGGCTTAAGATCGGAGATCTCTGATCTGAACGCTTGTGATTCAATAAGATTAAACCGGTAGTTCTCTGACGTCTCCACTGAAGACAGTGATGAAGTGTTGTGAGGGTTTGATGGTGTAACAGCAGAAAGAAGGGTCGCAATGCTTCATACAAAAGAAAACACTTGAGGATTCACACACACTTAATTATTATTGTACTGGACACTGTGGTGGTTCTAATACTGCATACAGGTTTGGAATGACGTGGGTGAGGAAATGAATTTCATTTTTTTGGTGACGTATCGCTTTAATGGGACTGATGCTGGCAGACTCACTAACGGTAACGTAGGTACACATTCAAACAATCCATTGAAAACATGAGAAAAGTCTGCAGTCTGTAACTTCTGCCTCTCTACTGACATCTCTGTTTGAAATATAAGACTGCAGCTTACTTGCAGAGTTCTCTCCTTAATGTGAATGTTTAAATTCTACAGAACTGCTATAAAAACAAGCTATAAACACTCCACCATCTACATCTCAAAGCTGCAATCTGTAACTTTTAACTCTCTGTCGCCATCTCTGTTTGAAACATAAAACTGCAGCTTACTTTACAAACTTCAATACGCATGTTGAGGTCAAATGAAGCCAAACCGACATTTCCCGGGAAATCAGACCCGACAGCTCAGATGATAAATCATTATTATAAACTTACTGTTGTGAATCAGAGATGGTGTTGAACACTGATCTGTCATGGACTCCTTCAGTAACTGATTAATTGCATCTTTAAATTCAACCTCACAATTTACTGGCTTGTGTCAAGCTGATTCACACCAGTGAACTTCAGTGAAAACAACACAATCATCATAATGTCATTTCAAACGAGTCAGTACACTGCCACTGTACACATCAGTGTGTAAATAACAGAAATGTAAAAGCTTTTTTAATGTACTGGTATCAGCAGAACTCTGATGTTGATATGCTTGAATGAAAAACACAAGAAACAAATGTTTGAGTCTCGGCTGAATGACTGCTGTTTATCAGACAAAAGACATCAGTTTTTATTTAGATCAGACTGTCATTTGCATACCTTCACACTGAGAACAGACTTGAGTAAAAACACCACACAGTCGCATGCATAAATATTTATAAAGCAGAAGCAGAAGTCTAATACAATGATTCACCCACACGTTGACTAACAATCTCTAAACGTTCTCTCAAACATATCAAAAACGTTCTTGCAAAAATGTTAGTAGAATGCTTTTTTTCTAATGTTATATATCATACAAAACTGTTATTAGGTTGTTAGTGGAATGTTTTAAAAACGCTACTGAATTAAAAGAAAGGATCACTACAACAGCTTGTTTTCATCGTCTTGCATTTGTCAGTGCGCACACACACACACACACACACACACACAGTTTTAAAATCATACATACTTTGAAATATCTTATGCAGCTCTAGTATCTATGAATGTAACTTTGGGTCAGTAACACCCATTCAGAAGACCACAGCACATATTGTAGCAACCAAATAACAAACCCTTAAAATGCCAAAAACATTCCTTAATGATACCAAAACTTCTGCATGATAAGTGACACTCACATTTTCATAAGGAGATAAAAAATAAGTTATTTAACGTTGTAACAAACACTTCACTGACAATCATGATGCAAAAACTAACAGAACAGAAAAAGAATGAAGGGATTTCTTTGAAAAATGACTTCAGGTGTTTGTGTTTGCAAAAGATAAGCAGCCAGAAACCTTCTGTGTCTGTCAGAGTCTGAACACACAGCTGCTTTGGTCTAAACACTAGATCTGACTCACTTCTGTCCTGCTACTGTATCCCACAGACTCTCCGTTCTGTGTTTTATTAACAGCCATTCCATCAGTAAACTCAAAAAACATTCAATCTGTCATCTGTCACTGTATTAGCTGAGAGCAACAATTCTCTGCTTATGATCATTTAACAAACACACCTTAACATCTTAAATGACAGAATCTGGAGTAAAATGCCCAAATAAAATAATTCTGCATTTTAGAATCATAGTCAGTATTATTTGTGTAATTGTTAGCTGAGTTGACTCACTCACAGGCAAGGGCTTTAGAAAAGCTGAGATATGTGACCTATGACCTTCAAAGCATGCTAAAGAGTTACAGTGATGAGGTCATGACCTCGCCGTTTACAGTCTTACAACGATTTCAGACTTCTCTCACTTTGACCTTTGGAAGCAGATGTTTTCAAGAACATATCATAGGAAGCAAACCCATAAGAAAGTGCCACAATTACAGCCTGGAAATCATTGTAACGTTCTGCATCTGGTTTGGACATGAATGTTACACAGTAGTGTAATATTCAGTACATAGTCTAGGGTATTGTTCTTACTGTAGCTTTTTACAGGCCCAAAGCCCATAGACCAATAGCAGACTGTAGCTCCAGAAAAGTTTGGTACACGTGCACTGAGATGGTTGTGTCTCAGATCACACTCTCATTCACTATTCCCTATGTAGTGAGTGCCACATACTGTGCAAAATAAGGACCTGTGTGTACTGGAAGCTCTTCTTCACAGCTGAAGACCTTCTTAGCAGGTCCTGAGAACAAAAAGGCCAAACCAACAAAGACCTAACAGTGCTAATGTACTACAAAGCACTGATTGTACTGATTGACACTGATTGTTATGAGTATATGAAGACTTTCAACCAACATAACAAAACATGTTTTTGGAAAAAATGGCTTTTCTTGAGTTTACAGCACACAAGATGCTCTTTGGAATGTTCTCAAATCATGCTGAGAGAACATGGACTATCAGGCTCTGTGAAGGTCACGTCATCTCCAGGACAGTCAAAGCAAATGAAGGACACACCAAACACTAAGATGTTCTCAAATTCACCTTCAGTTTGAAATGCATCAGTAGATGATGCCAGCTGACTATCTTCTTCCAAACAATTTGGTGTGGAACATCTCTACGAGCAATACTACACCAAACCCACCAAAACACGCCTACATGTCCATGACAACAGCCTTTCTGATGTACGGTATACATCTGCAGTACCTGGAAGAGATTCAAGATTACTCAGTGTTTCCTTCCATCTGTTCCTCCATCATTCCTGTGACGGAAGCAGAGACAATCACCACCCAATGAGTTGCCTCAAGTCAAGAACTCAAGTCAAGATGAGTCAAGCCCAACCACAACTAACCCGCCCACTCAACTCCTCAAGAGTCAAACTAATATCACTCCTGCTGATTTGAGAAAAAAATGGAAGACATGCAGTGACAAAATGTCTTTAAAATATTCATCATTTTAAGTTATGCTGGGTGTACCAAGATGCTCTACTCATTACAGGTTTGACTTACAGAGAAACTTGTGTTTATGTCATTAAGTACATTTTAAGTCAGATATGTCTTAAGTTCTATTATCAGAATCTTTGGCATGCAGTTGAATATCATGGATATCACAATCTCACAGTGGAAAAATGTTGACCTGTGTACTAACTGGATGGTTTAAATGCAAATTTAAATTTGGACTATGGTTCCCATTCTTGTCCTGCATGTCACTAGTTCTCCTGAAATAGTTTGCTCACTTAATTCTAGGGTTGTTATATATTTGATATATCAAATTCTGTTCAAGTCTAATAATATTAAATATAATATAATAATATCACTATAATGATAATATAATTATAGAATTATAGAATTCTTCTGAAACATTGTGGTACCTTTAAGTTAGACGTTATCTTAGGCTGTTACACAGTTTGGTGTTTTTAAATGTCCGCTAAGTTACAACATGACATACTGTAAACATCAGAACAACCAGTTCATTCCATCTTTACCGGCTCTTGTGAATTCATGGAATTGATCAACAAATGCCTTTCTCCCTATCTCTATCCCTGAATATAAATGACTACAAACAGAAGCAACACAAGAGAATCCATGGAGACCAGAACCAAGACGAAGCCATTTGGACAAGACAGAAGACCACGAATTACAAACTGAGCAAACAAACATGAGATCCAGCTGGTGTCATCTAGTCAGGTCCAAAATCCTGTCAGAGCAAACTAACAGAACCGAGCTACTAACCATCTCAAAAGTCCCTCTAAAGACCCAACAGAATCTGAGTTTTGAGATGAGATACGTTTGATAAGTTTGAAAGTACTTTTAGAGAATGTTAGCCAACGTTCTGAGAACTTTCCCTGTTAGCTGGGTTCACTATCTTGTAAATATTATAGATTTAAAGCTGTGACTTCTTGACCTGGTCTCGAAACTGTATGACCCTTTCTTCTGAAGAGAGCTGCAGGATGACCACAGCTGGAGAAATGAATTAGGGAAATTTTAATGAAAGTGCTGACCACGCCAATCAATACACATGCGTCACTGAACCAAACCTTTGAGTCATGTTAGCTTCCAAACAGCTGTCAGAGCAACACCACAGACACCAAAATATCCAGAAATACTGCCACATTCATTTCACTATAACCTAGAAAGAAAAAGAAGAGTTTAAAAAATGTATTTCAAAGAAGAACATTCTGAAGTTGCATGAAAAAACATCTGGTTCTCAGGATGGGCCTAACTTTTCTCTGCCAATGGAAAAACCTAGAACATATCCCAGAAGATCCTATGAAACAAAGATCTGATGGATATGAGCAGAAAGCATTGCTACTCACTTCCCGTGTGATGAAGGAACTACAAGAAAAAGGTGAACCTGAGGTAAGACACATTTATGACACGAGCCCATTTCTGAGCATGGATCGATTTACAAAGTCAATTAACAGCAGATCACAAATATTCAGCGAGCGTCCAGATATCAACTCTGAATACTCAGATGTTACTTCACTTCTGTAGATATACAAGGAGAATCAGTGATGGAAAACAGTGCAGTTTACAAACACTTACTGATTTGTGGGTCATCTTTATGGATTAACAATTTTTATCGATCACGTGACATCAGCTCACAAACAGATCAAGAAAATGTCATGGAATCCTGTTGTCCAATTTCAAAACTAGTGACGGAACCGTGAGTTGTTTTACCAAACACCAGAAGCAGCCATGAACAGACAGGATTCAGGATCTGCTACAGGGTGGTTCAGTGGACCGGTCTGATATCAATATGAATACAGAGCAATCAGTCAATCAAAAGAGGTCACAGACTAAAGCTGAGTGACAGCTGGATGTGCATTCCTAGCTAACAATTTTAGGTTGTAACAACATTTCCATTAAGAAACAAAAATGTTACTCAAAAAGAATGTTACTCAAACTTACAATTCAGTAACATTTTGAAAGTGTTTCACTATATGATACATAATGTTAAGAAGCATTCTACTAATGTTACTGCTTGAATATTTTTGATAACTTTGAGACAATTTTTTAGAAGGATTTTTGAGGATGTTAAACTATGTGTGTTCATGTGTTGGAGGGGGTGTGGCTTTGATGAGCACTCAGAAATGAGGTTGGGATCTTACGCTTTCAAAGCTATCTTGCTGTTGTTAGCCTCTCTGAAATGACCTACCGTACCTTTGAGTCGGTCTGAGTATAGATCACAGAGGTGGAGTAAGTAGGTCAAGTTCTGGAAGAACAGGGAACAATAGAGCCTCTAAGAAAATATAATCACTTACTGATTTACAGCCAAAGAAAAATACAAAAGTCCAGCGTCTGAGTGAAGATGCCCTCCTCTGCCAAACCTTCCAGATTAATTTAGAGGATTGAACTGCTGCATGACTCTGAATGAAAGAAATGTAGAATCACTGAATGAAGAATCATGGTGAATCATCAGTTATGTGATGTCTGTGGGTATTGCACATGTTTAATGTGGCCCTGGACCCTCGTTTGTCTGTAAGAATTATTTTGATAAGTGAAGGCAGCAAGTAGAGTCTTATGACAGAAATAAGTTTATATTAAAGGGCTATTTCAGTCAACATTCTGTCATCATTTAAACATGTAGTTGGAAATTATAAGACTTCCATTGAACCCAATAATTTGCTGAATGTTTTTAATGTTACACACAACGAAAGCATTTAATAACTCGCAGCTGTTAATTTCCACACAGAACAAATATTATATTACAGTTTTCTGTAAACATATATTGACTGTAAGAAACACAGATAACTATTTTAGGTTATGTTGATGTTAATGCTTGGTTAAAAGAACATAATTCAAACATTATTTTAAACCTGTAATGTTTTATATTGTTTTTAAATTTTATATATAACAAAAAAACACTTTCTTCTATTGTTACTACAAGAACTTGATTACAAGATAACTTTAAAATAACTTTACATTAGCCAGCGTTCTCAGAACGTTCCCTGTTAGCGGGTAACAAATATATGTTATTCACTGAAAATATACCCGTTAGCTTTGCATATAAACAATCAGCCACGTGACATCCAGGAATTATCCACATGTCTTGTGAAATGTTTTGTTTACACGATCACCAGACTGACAAACAACAGCAGAACTTTGAGAATACAGAATTAGCTCAGTGACCTACACACAACCCAACATTTGGGTTAATAAACTCAAACACTGAGTGATCTAATCCAGTATTAACAAGTATTTTCTGCCTCTGACGACGGAGTTTATATGAAGTGCCAAACACACATTGATTCATACAGATAAGCACATCTAAACCTCGAGTGTTTGACTGCCCGTCTGAAGCGCGTGATGAATTGTCACCAGGACGAAAAGCAGCAAATACTTTTCCCTTTGAAGGAGCTTATTTAAATATTTGGTTGTCATGGTAACCTCTCTCACATCATCCCTCTCTTGGATGAGAAGGTTCGAAGAGGAACAAAGATTTTCCTGTTGCTCTTCTCAAAGTTAGCTGAACAACAAAAGCTTTTTAAACGCACAGACAGAATACAGAAGATAATTATTAAAGATAAAAACATGACAAATCTGATTATTCATGATCTATAAAAGACAAGAGCAAAACTGTAAAGAGTGCTGAAAACAGTCATCATGACAGACCATGAATGACCATCAGTGAGTTTGTATGTTATTGGTACTGCACCTCTTGTTGAAGCAGTTTGTTGTGATTTATTCATTCAGAGATTAACACAGATATGTGTTCCTCTACACACAGATCCATGTGCAGACCACATGCTCATGTCCTCATACTCAAACCACGTACTGCAATCTTTCATTCAGAATCATCCATCAGCTATTACAAAACTTCCTTCTACAGTTTACATGTGAAAACACAACACAAGCAGTAGAACCTCAGCTGTGTGCTGCACCACAGAAACTCCAGCTCCACTAACCCAACAACCTGTCAGCTCCAATGCATGACGCATGTTTGCGTGTTTGTGTGACCAGGCATTCCATTGCATGGTAAAAAACTGCAGTGCTTTTCTATAAATGATCATATCTTGCATAGCCTTTTATCTACAAAAGATTTACACTTTACGGTAAGGTCCAGTTTGTTAACGTTAGTTCAAGCATTAGCTAACAAACTCATAAAAAGCAATATATCTTTATAGCATTTATTAGTCTTTGTTAACAAACCCTTATTGTAAAATGTTACCATATCAGGAAACTATACTGCCAAAATATACTGTACAATATATTCATATTAATATGAATTCATGACAAAATGTTTTTGTGTAAAAGCATTTTTACCAGTATGGGGTGGGATGACTAGTTAATTAAAGACATGTTTCGTGATCTTCATTTAGAATTTGACTCATACTTCCTGTCTCCACATTTAACTGAACATCATGGCTGTCCTCCCTGGAGTTGTTTATAGTTTAATCCTAAAGTGATGATGTCACGTCCCAGTTAAAAGCTGTTTCTACATCTCACTGAACACTTCCTTAACTAGTCCCTGAAACCACATTAACCTGCCCACACATTCACCACAGAGGTGTGCCAACAGACAAACACGACAACTACCTGAAACTGCCTCAGGCTTTAATCAAAAGCTTATGATTTTCTTAAAGCTGCAATCTCTAACTTTTGCCTCTCTACTGGCAGTATAGAGGCAAAAGTTAGAGATTGCAGCTTTAAGAAGATCCACGTCCATTCCTAACGTGGATGGCAAACTGTAAACAACTGCAGTAAGAACAAGATACAAACACTACAGCATCTACAGTACCAGAACATGTGATACAGTACCAGAACATGTGATATATTAGCCGGATCTCCTTTCTGTTTACAGACAGACATTTCCTGCAAAATCTGTCCCAACAGCTTAAATTATAAATCACTATTAGAAACTTACTGTCGTGAATCAGGATAAGGAGATAATGTTGAACACTGATCTGTTATGTACTTGCTCAATAACTGATTTTTGTTCATTTTTAACCAAAAAGTTACAGATTGCAGCTTTAATACTCTTTAATAAGTGTTTTTTAATAAACCATTTTACACTAAACACAATAAAAAACAAAAAAACATTAATTTCTATAACTGAATCGAAAACAAAATGACGTACAAACACAACAGTATAAAACAATCATAAGAGACACTAAACACATGGCAGATGTGTTAGAGGAAAACCTTATTCATCTGATTACTCATGATCTACACAAGACAGACATGGGTTTTGGTGCAGAATCTGTTTATATTGCATCTTGCAAAGTATGCACTATAAACTTGTTACAACATTTTGCAGGATAAAATGAACTAATTCATATTTTCATACTAATTTATATTTTCATAGTGTAAGAAAGAAGCAATAATGAAATGATATAAGACAACACAAGGGATCTTTTTAATTTAGGATTTGCTGATCAGAGCTATCGGATTACACAAAGTGTCCTGTATTCTCTCCTCCAACTGAATCTCATCATGGTGACACAGCCCCTAATTTTTAAGCCCCAAAAGGGTTTGTAGATAATGGAAAAAATAACAACCTTTAAAACACTCTGAACACCTTAGCAACTGCATAACAACGCACTAAAAACACTCAGAACATCTTAGCAACTGCATAACAGCGCACTAAAAACACTCAGAACACCTTAGCAACTGCATAACAGCGCACTAAAAACACTCAGAACACCTTAGCAACTGCATAACAACGCACTAAAAACACTCAGAACACCTTAGCAACTGCATAACAGCGCACTAAAAACACTCAGAACACCTTAGCAACTGCATAACAGCGCACTAAAAACACTCAGAACATCTCATCAGCCGCATTGCAACGGACTGCAAAGAGTTCAGCACAGACAAACATCAAAATATTTTTTTTCAGCAACAAACAAAATCTAGCTCGAGGTATCCTGTTCCGTTTAGGTACAGTATTTAGCCCAGCTAATCAACGAGACCTCCAGAAAACTTTCAGCACAGATATTAAAGTGATTCTCAGACGACACTCAACCATTAAAATATTCCCTCCAGTCTGAGTATGAGTTTCAAATTCCCTCCACATTAGTTAGAGGAGGTCATGTTTGCTATTAGTGCACGTAATGAAAAGTGGTTGCGACAAATCTGAGCACCAGTGTTCTGGTGACCGATGATTTCAGCATCACACGTCTACCATTCACTGACTTCAGCTGCATTGCATTTAGTCTGAACTCTGAAGAATAAAGGTTCTTCACAGCGATGTCATAAAATAACCATTTTTGTTCCCCAAAGAAACATTCAGTCAATGGTTCCTAAAAGAACCATTTCTTTCTTACCTTTTAATAGTCACAATATAATGTAAAACTGTTATGTACTACAAAGAACCTTTGGTGAAACAGAAAGGTTTTGTGGATGTTAAAGGTTTCTTTATGGAACCATCCCCGCTTACAGGGAACATTCCTAGAACACTGGCTAATGTTCTCTAGAAGTTCTCTCAAAGTTTATTAAAAATGTTCTCTCAGTAATGTTAGTAGAATGTGTTGTTGATGTTATATATCATATCAAAAACTTTATTTTTAGGTTGTTAATGGAACGTTTTAAAAATGTTACAGAATTAAAAAAATTTATGTTCTTATAACCAAGCAATTAATATTAACATTAAAGCGTCTAAAAAACTGGACGTTTGAAACTTTGGTTTGAAATTTCAACCAAAAACTGTTAGCTGGGATACAGCCAAAAATGATATTTAATAATGGTATTTGATAATGGTATTTGATAATGGTATTTGATAATGGTATTTAATAATGGTATTTAATAATGGTATTTCTATGGCGTTAAGAAACAACTTTTTTAAGAGTGCACAGGCCGCTGCTTGTGGTTGTATGTTTGATGACTGAAGCAGGACGGGTTCTGTCAACTGTACTGACCGCCTGTTGAAATCATCTGCCGGCTGGACAGAACCACCGCTGAATGAGTCAGAACGGGCTTTCCCAGGAACGGGCAGAGTTTGGAACAGGATAAATTTCCTAAAATCAGACATTATTATTCATGCACATTATTGCTGGATTCCAAGGCATGTGGAAAAGCATTTACACTACCAGTAAGCACCTAAAAATATAACATTTCTGTATTTCACAGTACAAGTGCTCAGTGAGAATACAGTGAGCATATGTGGCTGAAAAAGTTACTGGTGTTACTAGTAGACCGAAACAATCAGTGTTATTTTATATTTTAGGATGTTTAATATTTGTACAGTCGGTTATTTTAGCCTGGATTCAACAGCTTTGTTCACATGTGCTGACTGCTAAAACAGATTTTTAATTTGTGAGAAACCACGCAAACATTTTTTGTTTGCTTAAGCTGCAATCTGTAACTTTTACTAGTTAAAAATGAACAAAAATCAGTTATTGTTCAAGTACATGACAGATGAGTGTTCAACACAATCTCCTTATCCTGATTCACAACAGTAAGTTTATAATAATGATTTATCATTTGAGCTGTTGTGTCTGATTTCCCGGGAAATGTCAGTTTGACTTCATTTGACTGCAACAAACGTACAGAAAAGTATGTGACGTAAGCTGCAGTTTTATGTTTCAAACAGAGATGGCGATACAGGCGACCATTACAAATGTAACTTTTATTGAAGATATTAGCATTTCATAGAGTTAAAGTACATGAGAAGTCTTGTGTTCTTTTTTAATGACATCATTATTTCACATACACATGCTGCCTAATGTAATCATTACAAGCATAACAGAAGATTTCTGGTCTTTAAAGAAACAGTCACACGTTCAGTCTGTCTGTAGTTTGTATAACAGATATTAATTCTTCTGTGTCAAAATTACCATGATGTTACTTTAATAAAACTGCATTACTGACAGATGAAACACTGAACTCTTTCAAACTCCTTTCCTAGTATTTCTGCTAGGACTAGATGCACAAAACTTAACGTTCCTTCTTGAAAGTACCAAGAAAGATCTCATGATAACATCATGTGTTTTTTTTTATTTTCCACCTGGTACCTCATATATCTCTCTGACATTATTAGTGTACAGCAGTCAGATGTGTTTGCACACTGCCTGGGAAGTTTCCTGCCAGACGCAGAGACAGGTCCTCAAGAGTGCTAACTATTTCCACACACTCTCTGTCATTTTTATGCCTCAGAAAGCTCGAGAACCATTCAAAGGCAGATTCTAGATCCTTCTAATTAATTCTGTTGCTACATTCATTTGCAAAAGTGCACCTGAGAAAATGAAATCATGCTTTTTTGAAAGTCAGTGTATTTTACAGAAATTTGAAGGGAGGCGGGATCTTAAGGTTTCAAAGCTAGCTTGCTAATGCTAGCCCCGTCATAATTACCTACCTTACTGTTAATGCTAACAGATGTCAAACAGTCTCTGATCATTTTGTTTTCCAGACGTGGCTCAGTGCCTTTTATCGAATCTACTACTTCTTTTTTAACCTGTTTCACCTTCTGTCAGCCAAAAATCACTGATTGCCTAGAAAAGTATGTGCACACCTCATCTGGACAAGCTGTATGATCTGAAGCAGAATTCATGCAGCACAAACAGTGAAAGAGTTTCGCTCTGAAGTTTAATCATTTGGGTTTGTTCAAATCCCAAACCACAAGTATGACCGACAGGAACTGAGCTGCTTGTCTTCACAAACATCATCAAATATAACATAAAAAACATTTTTGTTTAAACGACACAGAAAATCTAACCAAAAGTATTAGACGGGGGACATAACGGAACCAAACAGTGATCGCAAAACTGCCCAGTGCATCATGGTACCCAAGAGACAAAGGTTTACCTCCTGTGACGAATGCTCGGTCTGCACAGAGGTTCTTAAAGACTGACAGCGTTCCGAGACCTGTTAAAACCTTTATTCTTCTCTTAGCTGAAAATATTATTACCACGTGTGTCAAATGGGAGTCAGATGCTTGTAAACTCACCCTCCAGGTATCTGTGTTCATTATGGGATGGCAGAGTTGCAGCGGCTGCATCTGCATGCAGATCGTGCACACAGCTCCTGTGAGCATCAGTTCCTTCACACCAGTCTCCTAAAGTTCTCATCCCATTAGGCCAAAGGTTCATCTCAACATCTCAGAGTTATAGAACAGCGTAGAATTCAAGCAGCTGACACAACATACAAAACATCAAACACTTTTACATGTTAAAGCTGCAATCTGTAACTTCTTTTGGTTGAACATAAAGCAAGTACATGACAGATCAGTGTTCAGATGAGGTCTTCTCACCTTACTGAGTTTTATAATAATGATTTATCATTTGAGCTGTCGGGCCAGATTTCCCCAGAAATGTCAGTTTGGCTTCATTTGACAACATACAAAATGAAAGGTATGTAAAGTAACCTACAGTTTTATGTTTCAAACAGAGATGGTGACAGTCTGGATTTCAGTGTATGTCCACATTCACACTGCAGCTAAATTCTGGTGTCACTCCTCTTCTGAGAGCTACATCTGTTATTTATGAAGTGGCATCACATCACATAAAACTGAATTCACTCCCAAACAACATATGAAGAGACAACAGAATTAACATTCAATCTCAGTAGTGTGTACAACCAAACTGATCAATTAGCTAATGCTATGACGTCCGTGTTTTAGACATTGAGGCGCTACAAACTCATTAAACCGAACTACATGTCATGACTGATCTGTGAATTTTGATACATTCTCTCGGCTGTGTCTCTCTCAGCAGGCTGTGGTGTAGCTCACACATGGCTGTCCAAACACACGGCATATAAACCAAACAGCACAGCTCTGTTGACAGCTGTTTACTCAGATTTTCCAGTCGCTAATAACTGTCATCAAAAAAAGCTCTGAACAGGTTTAACTGTCGGCTTTCATATTCACACACAGTTGAAGAATCCAACATTGTACTATTTTCTATAATCAGCACGTCAACCACATTTTCAGAAGAGACTGTATGTATGTCCATACAAATACAAAATTATCATTTAGGAGACTGACTGCATTTACTGTTAGTCAACAATTTTAGGTTGTAGGAACATTTCCCTAATGTTTCCATTAAGTTATAAAAACATTAAAAATGGTATAAGTTATAGGAATGTTTAAAATGTTTTTCAGAGGTTGCATTAACACTAGTGTTTTTAACACTAGTGTTTGGTAATAGCAAAGTTATTTAACCCTTTTATCCTGTAACATTTTTTAAATGTTACATTAACAACTTATGAATAACATTTTTGATATATCATATAATGTTGATATATCACATACAACATGAAAAAATATCTACTGATTTCTTTTTTTTTAACTTTTACTAAATATTAGCTAAGGTTCTGAAAACGTTCACTGCTGTTAGCTAGGAAAACTCTGCAGTATTTGTGACCTCCCAAGCTACTCAAATCTTCTGTCACAAAAAAGCAAAGATGGACAACTCTGTTAAAAAATTGAATGTGCTATTACATGATTCAAAGACTCTGTTCCAAAACATAGTGAGCTGCCTGTATAGACCGCATTTTAAGACATCATAGCTGTGTTTCTGCCCTGAAGGCACAATTATGCTGCCTAAATAAGGTTAACCTTGTTTTGGCCAAATATACTTGTATATTTGACAATGTTTGTGTGTGCTACGTGTTTAATGCTTTGTAGAGTATAATGTTGTTAGCTTATCAACATGAGTCGAGTCTCTGTGCTTTTTGAATCATGCACAGGTATAGAACACTGCCTGTGTAGATCACTGCCTGTGTAGAACACTCTAAATCAGCCAATTAAAATACACGGTTTTATTTCTGTTCACTCTTAAAAAAAAAGGATTTTATTGGGCTTTATAGTTTTATAAAGAACCTTTAAAATCCAGAAAACCTTTATGTTGCACAGTTGGTTCATTGCAGTCAATAAAGGTTCTATAATAGACTATAAAAAGGTAAGAAACGGTTCTTTTAAGAAATGGTTCTTTGTAATGGTTCTTCTATGACATTGCCGCAAAACCCTTTAAACTCCATTTTTTGTAAGTGTGTAGTATTTTGTGTGTAGTATACTATTTTGAGCAAAGTCTTATTGGACTTTTAAAGTCTTTGTTAAGACCTGGACGCTGATGTAGGAAAATCATTATTGTTCACAGATGTAGACTGTAATGATCTACGGAACCCTTCTTAAATAGAAAGTTATAGCAACGAGAGTCCATCACATCAATTAACATTGCTTTTGTTATTTGTATCTTGTAAACCTGTTACCTGGATACTCTCTCCAGAAGGTCTGTCTCTCAAAAGTTCTGGCACAGACAAACGGAACAGTCAGTGCTCTGCGGAGGGCTATGACTCGCACTGCATTCCACGCAGATTCACAGGCGTCCAAAGGGTGTAAATTATTAAAACATTTGTGGTGCGCTACAAGAGAAGAGAGAAAACAGCGCCACAATATACCACAATAAGACAACTCTGACTATAAGCATCTTCTAAAGTACAGAACATTATAGACAGTATTGCGTATGGAACAGTATTAACAGTACAGAGTATAGAACAGTAAAGACAGTACAGAGTATAGAACAGTAAAGACAGTATAGAGCAAAGAACAGTATAGAAAGTATAGAGTATAGTACAGTATAGAAAGTATGGAACAGTAAAGACAGTATAGGGTATAAAACAGTAAAGACAGTATAGAGCAAAGAACAGTATAGAAAGCATATAGACAGTATAGAGTATAGAACAATATAGACAGTATATGGTATAGAACAGTATAGACAGTATAGGGTATAGAACAGTATAGACGGTATAGCATATAGAACAGTATAGACAGTATAGGATATAGAACAGTATAGACTATCATTTTCAGTAAACATTACTTGATAACATGTATATGTGTACATATGCATACGTTTGCTCTTTCACAGCTGAAAAAACCAAATCAAATCCTCATTGACGTTTCTTTTAATTATCAACGTTCTCTTAGAAGCCCTTAATACAAATAAAAACCGACACAAATGAGACATTGACGTCTTACTGTTGAGGAGAGTAAGAGCACTGAAGTGGGTCAGATAACTCAATGTAGTCAATGTATAGAGAGATCTCTATTACTGACACATACTGAGATTACAGTACAGAAAACTACAGTTTCTATGTCATATCTTTGCTGTCCAGGAGAAACATGGTAAGAGTCTTGAATTCATTAACACTAGCTCATGCATTATGAATTATGAAATAACCTAGATTAATGCTTGCTTATACAGATACTATTTTTCTATACAATTATAAATATGTAACTTGAAAGGTGAAACATCTATAATAATTATTAATAGTAGTTAGTTAGTTAGTTAGTTAGTTACCAAAGACCAACATCCTCAAGTCATTTAAACCTAACATAAGTCTGTATGTGAACTGCAGCAAAATAACTGAACATCTGGACTAGAACACCCCCAGCTGGTAACTGCTGGCAATGAGCGAGTTTAACATCTAACCAACCATTAAACACACACTGATCACACTAACTAGGCTAAACAAAATTTTCACAAAATGTCAGCACTGGAAAACAACTCTGAGAATGTTCATGACAAAATGTTCATGCAGTAACGTTAGTAGAACATTTTCTTAAGGTTATATATACATCATGTGTGTGTAGATAGATAAATAGATAGATAGATAGATAGATAGATAGATAGATAGATAGATCAGTGGAACGTGGAACGTTTAAATGTTACAGAATTTACATTTTGAGTTTACAGTTCCTAGAAATGTTAAAATAGCAGATACATTTTTGATACTTAATGGAACATTCATAAAACCTAAACTTGAGCGAATGACAACATGACTGAGCACCTCTCAGTCAGACAGAACCTTTGAAGGTATATCGGTCTCCTACAAGACTCTCATATTTAAACAGCCCCTCTCCAAATGAACTCTTCTAGAAATAATCTCCTGAAGATGCTTCGAGTGCTTTTCTCCACTCTTAACATTTGAAAAGAGCAATAGACAGACGGAAGTACAAACACATGAGGCAGACGCAGTTATTCAATGGAGTCCACTTCTGTAGTGAGAATATAAATGGATGCTGCATACGAAAATAGTTCCTTTTTTCCTCAGGGTCTTTTTGAAAGCCGAAAGGAAGGGATTAAATCTTTATATATTTATTTTTTACCTATTCTGCTAGTTTTCATTCATGCATTAAAATCTTCTTATTGTGCCAGTGCTCCTCAACCAAAATGTAGTATTTCATTAATTCTTAACATAATTACATAATATACTTCACAAATTACCCCACAAGCCCTCTTACATCACTGAGTGCTGGGTCACACTGAGTGCTGGGTCACACTGAGTGCTGGGTCACACTGAGTGCTGGGTCACACTGAGTGCTGGGTCACACTGAGTGCTGGGTCACACTGAGCTTAACCCTGGGTTACCCAACCCTAACCCTGCGTGTAACACCTGACAAACCGTGACTTCACACTTGTAAGTTGGAAAAGAGATCAGCACCGCTTTTGAACCTGGGACTCATACATCAGTTCTACAAATGAACATACAGTTATTAAGGGTAGTGTAGGCAGTTTCAGAGAGGTTAGCAATAGCAAGCAAGCTTTGAAAGCATAAGATCCCGCCTCCCTTCAGAGCGCTCAAAGCCACGCCCCCTCCAACACACATGAACAAATACATAGTTACACAGGCAAACAGGACATATTATTGCATTCAGACAGAATGAAATAATTGGACAAACATTATATGATGCTGCACCTTCCCCAGAAGATATATTTATATAAATATATTTCAACATTTTACTTGTGATTGCTTTCAGGATGTGAAGAGACTTTCTGGAAAAGATTGCAGACCCTGCCTTTAAAACATTATATGTCTGTTGTGAGGCCCATTTGTCAACATTATTGACCTCATTAATATACAATCAAGAACACTGTTCGCCCAATCAATGATATTGATCTCATAAATATGTAAATAAGAACAGCAGCCCGGGGTTTGCAAACATACAGTTTAAGATCACGAAACTCTTGCATCATTTATAAGCAGGATTAATTACTAACCCAGGGTGAAGTACAGACAGTGTGAAACATAAATCTTGATAAACGATGATAAATATGCTTGTAATTCAGTCAATACTGTAAAGTGCAACATTGTAATATTCTAATAAATATATTTAACACAACGTTTGTGTGTGTTTTCTGTTTCTCAAAGTACTGCAGTGAGTAACTACACAAACTCCTGTACAGTATTTATCAGAAAGATAAACAACATGCATACAGTAATATAGATTCATTTTCATTAACTGTTCTATACAAGGTTCTATACGAGGTTCTATACGAGGTTCTATACGAGGTTCTATAGTTTTTTACATTCTTGCATGTACTCACAAGTAAAGACAAATCACTGTTTTTACTTCAGCCAAAACAGTTGTGTTGATATTCAGTGAAAACAACTGTAAGTCTGATATCACCAATATACAGCAGTTCTATAAACAAGAGGTTATCAACTGAAATCATTTTGGAAACAAGCAGAAGCATGCAGTGCTGTTATACTGAATAGCAGCACTCTCCGAACGCTGTTGGCCATTCAAATGAGAGGACTGGAACTATGATAAATATACACAAACCCAACCTGAACCCTGCATGAGTCACCTGAACACAACTGAGATTCTGAAGAAGTGAATGAAGACATTGCTTATTCTCTTTATGAGCATGTTCTGAAAGAAATACTTACTTCTAATGTTTTCTGCAACTTATTCCCAGATGTACAGTTGAGCCAGAAACACATTCAGAGGAAAACTTTGAGCTTGTGTGTGTGTTCTGGGAATATAACGCATGTGTTTTTGTTCATCTGATTTGTGTGTAATAGAAAAGGAAACAGAATCAATATTCTCGTCACAGTGTGTATCTGCATGAGCGTGTTTGAGATGAAGATTGTGGAACTCTGTTGTGATCAGGTATTGCATTAATGAAGACCCGACTCTCTCCAATCTCACCCGAGCGCCGCTGGTCGCACAGAGACGGAGCGTGTGCAGACTGCTGATTATCACCTTCACCACTAGACCAAAGCCACAAACTTCTCCTAGTCACCTTCATTTTTGGCCCAAAACAACACTGCAGCTTCACTGCACAAGACATGCTCTGAATGAAACAACATAAGCTCAAAAGTGTTGTTTACATTCATTACCGTCACTGTTTACACTTCCTGTAATCATTTCCTTAATGATTTCACAGGAACACGATGAGGTCATGACAAACAAAGTGTAACTAACTAAAAGTGCTTTTTCAGTGGTGTGACAGCAGTTACACTGTTATCATAACAGCAACAAGCTACTTTATCAACGATTAGCAATAATCCAGCTAACAGGGAACACTCTCAGAACATTGACTAACGTTCTCTAAATGCTCTCTAGTTACTAAACACATTATTGTAGTATTGTCAGTAGAATGTTTTATAAACGTTACATACTTCAAAAATGTTATTAGGTTTTAAAACATTACAGAATTAAAATATGTTCTTAAAACTAAGCAATGATGTTTCAAATGTTTTTGGAACATTCAAAATAAAAAAAATGATCTAATGGAACTTAATGAAAACATTAGGGAAACATTCTTACAACCTAAAAGTGTTAGCTGGGAGCACACTGTTGTCACCCTGCATTGCTGCATTGTTATGAAATGTCTCTCTCTCTTTCTCTCTCTCTTTCTCTCTCTCATGTACTCTCTTCAGCTTTGTATGACATCAGTATTTGGTGTGTTGGGATAAATTCTTTCCACCAGCCTGGCACAATTTCGCATCTTTTGCTGAAGTTACATGACGTTCTGATAATGCATTCTGCTGCGCGTGTAAAATAAATCTATAATGTAGTTTTGTTTTTCACAGGAATTGATTATGACATACTGTTCAAATCACGGAGAAAAGCTGAGTGCACACGGACACGCACACATAACCAAACAAACAAATGAGTAAATGCAAGACGTTACATATTTATCGCTGAAAGTGCATTTCTTGCAGAGAAAGCGCAATATTCATGTGTTTTCATCTCTCTGAGGTTTTCAATGGCCCTCTGTAAAGCAGCTCTATATTAAAGCCAGAATGAGGTGCTACAGATAAATTCACCTGTCAGTTAGAAATTGCTAGAAACAGCCTTTATTCTGCCTGTAACGAAACTACATCTAAAATACTGACACGTCATCTTTTTTCAACTCCTTGTCTTTCCCTATTTGACTTTAAACAGCGAGATCTCCATTCCATGTTCCTGGAGGTCCAAAGATCTACAGAGTTTAGCTCCAGTCTCCTAAAAACACACCTGTCTGGATGGTCCAGTCGAGATCTTGATCAGCTGCCTCAGGTGAAGCTAAACTCTGCAGATCTGTGGAGCTCAGCGACACCTCTGATATATACAGTGTTAGGGTATTAAAGTATCAGCTAACAGGGAACCTACCTAGAACATTGACTTATGTGCTATAAACGTTCTCTCAAAGTTATCAAAAAACATTCTGGCAGTAACATTATTAGAACTTTTTTAAATGATATATTACTTAATATCATCTATATCAAAACACTATTGGTAAGTTGTTACTGGAACATTTTAAAAACGTAATTAAAAAAACATGTATACGTCTAAGTAATTTTTATCAGAACATTCAAAATATCTCTATAACATTTTTGTTACTTAAAACATTAGAAAAATGTTTCTACAACCTAAAATTGTTAGCTGGGCTACAGCAGGAAGGTGTTGTGTGGGTCACGTCTGTCTCTAGAAGTACTAAAAATTACAATCTTCAAAAATCAAAGCACGGATCCAAACAGAGTGAAGAAAATCTCAGGTCACTCTCACACTGTCCACAGCCAACTTTCTTAAAGCAAACGCGGCACATCTGAGTCAAAAATAAACAAAACAACTGCCAAACTTTTGGAGGCCAGCAGAGAACTATCTTAAAACTGTGTTCTGAAGGCAAAATCATATCTTCACAAGAGCTAAACATAAAATCTACTAACTGCTTTATAATTAAACTTCAATGGCGTTTTGTGAAGGCACTCAATTTAATAAATGAAAGGTGCCACCAGGGGGCACCAGTAAGCATGTGACCAGAAAGCAGCGACTTCGCTGACCAATAGCGTCAGTGTTCATTATAGTTCAGCAGCATGAGTTAACCTCATGGCACTTACACCAGATCCCAGCAGTCAACCACTCTCATGAGACCTTGATTAGTCTGTAAAGTCTGTCATTTACTCACGCTCATGTCTGCTGAACATCTTCTGTGAAACCCTGAACACAATGTTCAGCAAGCTGCTGTTTCCATGCAACAAACGTGAAACGTAATTTTCAGATAAAGCTCCAAAAGGACAAATAAAATCATACACTATACATCAGTATATACATTAATGCAAGATATATTTCAGATATAAAGTAAATGAAATTTCGGTCATTGTTTACTTAACCATAATATTGCTCCAAATCTCTGTTTTGCTTCTTTTCTTTTGAAAACAGAAGCAGAAGTTTAGTTCTTTATCTCCTATAGTAAAAGTTAATTTTAGCATTTCAAATATGATGAAGAAACCCCATGATTTTGATTCATATGTCTTATTCCAGTATATTCAGCAGTATATTCCAGTCCTCAGGGGTCACAGGAGCTGTGTGAATTACAATTATCATCTCCAACACGTACAGTAACTGTTAAATCTCATTACCTCAATTCTCCTAACATCTCCTCTTAATCATCTCAATACAGTTTCTGCTAGACAGCAGCAAGATGATACAGATGTTCTCCTAAAACCAGACCGTAGTAACCACACTGTAGAGGTTCAAATAAGATATGAACTATGCAAACTTTCACATGCAAATCACTGTTTTATTGGCAGAGAAACATCTGGCAAAGCTTAAACTTAAACACCTGTTATCTCAACGAGATCTCCTGAGCATTGAACGAGCAACCTCTGAGCAGTTTAATTCTGCTCTGGGGAGCTAACACATTTCCTTCTGCATGAGCTAACCTATGCATCAATGCTCGCTCATGTAGCTGAAAGTTTGAGTATGCAGAGGGCGAGAGAGTTTAAAAAAAAAATGAAATTTTGCAAACTCTTTCCCTCTGGCAGCCACTTTATCTTTAACATTATAATAAATGGACAACGAAGGATGTGCAGCTGGAATGCAGATGAGCGCGGGTGAGCGGGTGAGGAGACAGTTGTGATGCACTGAAACTTCAATGATGAGTTCCGCAGTGTGAAGCAGAACAATTCTGAGGGTGCTGGCAGGAAGTACAATGTGAGTGTGTAGGACAAGAACTGATCTTGATCTTTCAGATCAAATATACAAACACACTGACAACAACAGAAAACATCAACCACAGCCATTAAAACAAGAAGTTCTGTATGGCAAACGACCTCATCTGAAGAGCTGCTCTGTGTTGCTACTGACGTCTGTCCAATAACTAAGACATTTACTGATTTTTCATCAAAGCACATCCTTAATATAATATTTATAATACACTACAGAATGTATTTATAGTACATGAAACAGGCCAAGCACGTTGGATAAGTGATTTTTAAACAAGCGTCTATAAGATTTTAAACATGAGGCAGACAACACCTTCAAATGCTAATAAACCGGATTCATACAAACAATGTTACTGAACACTGAACTTGTGAAAAACTCCAAATCAACGGCTGCGTTCCTTGTTTTCTCAGTCCAGTACCCAACTATTAGAGAACATTTTCAGAATTTTGGCAAACGTTCTCTAAAAGTTATCAAAAAAACATTCTGTCAGTAACGTTAGCAGTTACTTATCATATTTTATACAAACGTTACTCGTAAAGGTTTTTAAAAACCTCCGACTGAACCAAAAATGCTGTGAAAACCCTTTTACGAAGCTTAATTTTTAATTGTATTGTAAGACACATTCTCAGAACCTTCATTTCAAGAAGTCGGTGAGTGTTCGTTGGAAAATACGCGAGAGGAGAAAGCTGTGTGTTTTTTTCTTTCTGTTCAGCAAATGAGGGAAATTAAATAGTCAATGGCCTTCCTCACCTTCCGGTTCCTCTCAGTTCTTCTCGGTTCCTCGCGGTGTTGCTGCCAGTCTCACGCGGCTTTCCTCCCTCTCTGACCTCATTTGCTCTCTCCTCACGTCAGCGTGAGACTGCAGCTTAATTGAACCCCAGCAAATGACAAGAACTCAGAATCACTGAGAACTCTGGCAGCTCCGCTTGCTGTTTCATTCTTCTGAATAAAACATTCTTTTCCCATCACTGTCACTGTTCCACACCTCAGCCATTCACAGCCCTGCCAACCGCTAACCTGAGCTGAAAGTAGCCCTACACCTTCATCTCTCTCGCTTGTTCGTTCTGCATCTCTCTCTCTGGCCTTCTTACCATGCACTACCACAGCAGTTCAGTGAAAAAGCTCAGTGTGTATTTTAAACTCATGAGACAAGACCAAGAGAAGCAGAGCTGAAAGATTAAGAGTGTCATAAGTTTCAACAGTTTCAGTGTTGACCTCCCTCCCTGTGGGGGCACTACAGCTGGAATGTCTCTTGTTTTAACCCTGTGGTACGGAAACATCGCTGGATGGATTATATTACTGTGCATACAATCAAAAAACCTTTTAGGAGGCACAAGACAGACTATTCATATAAAAATGACTTGAAAGAAATTGCAACACTCAATATGGTAAGAATACAAATCTCTTGTTCCAGTTTAAAAGGTCAAATGTCTTTTTAATAGGAGCAATAAAATGTGTCCGAGCATTACCTGGACCAGCTCACTGAATTTATAGCATGCTTTATAATAAGGTCTCACAGTTTACGATGCGGCTGCTGTTGGATTATATTGCTGATCTGTAATATGTTGCTGAAATGTAAAGCTTAATAAGCAGTTTCAGAGATTTCAGTCTTTATACACTGAAAAAGACAGCAACTGTATTTATCACTGACTTAAAAAACCTTCCACAAACTCAGCCATCAACTTTTCACCCACTTTTAACTAGTTCAATAAGTTTGTGGCTAATACCTGATATTACATCAACATGTATTTCTGTCCCAGCAATAAAATGAACAAACGCGACTGTCTTTCAGCTTTGTCACTTTTTCTAAAGATCAACTTAGTTTTATGAGAGGACAACGTCATGCATTCCTTCATCCGTCATCATTTACTCACCCTCATGTCGTTTCAGACGCGTGGTTTTGTTTGTGATGTCAAACACACCTGAAACATCGTGACACGACACCGGATGACGCCACACAGTCTTACGTCATCTGATAGGCTGTGAAATTCGGCTCGCGATTGCGGGTATTGCGCATGCGTGTAATCACTGCCACCTGTTCTCGCGCTTGTCGGCATATACTGTGATATACTGATGTTCCGTATCGTTACTAAAGTTCTTTTGGTTTGTCGTTGTCGTGTTGTTTCAAATGACCCAGCTAACAATTTAGGTTGTAAGAACATTTCCCTAACGTTTCCATTAAGTAACAAAACGTTAAAAGGTTTATTGAATGTTCTAGGAATGTTCAGATGTATTAACGTTATTGCTTGGTTATACAGTTGTATTTAATCATTTTTAATTCTGTAATTTTTTTAATGTTTCACTAACAAAATATATGGTATATAACATTATAGAAATGTTCTACTAATGTTACTGCAAGAACCCTTTTTGATAACTTTATTAGAGAACAATGTTCTGAAAACGTTCACTGTTGGCTGGGAAATATCTCGCTTTCTAGTCTAGATGAGACCGTACTTACATCATGCTGATGTATTTCTGAAGAACATGTCTATCCTTCAAGCAGAGAAAGCACACGTGGGTTGTGTTTCACCTTAGGAGCGCTGAACTTACCTCACGTCACTTTCATGTGAGCGCTGGTGTCTGGCCCCTTTCATCCTTTTCTTTTGATGCTGTTTCATTTCTTTTTGTAGTGGTTAAAGTGTGTTTCTCTTCTGGGTTTAAGTGGCGTCCTTGTTGTGTAGCTTCACCTGCTGTTTTTCTGTTGCTGTTCTCTGTTCTTCTGAGTGAAGCACCTCTGCTGATATACTGACAGGAAATGATAAGGTGGCAGGTGTGGACTGTGTTATGAATACCAGACGCTGATGTACACCGACAGACTTTGGAAACTGTGTAAGAACTGACAGTCGCGTATCTGTGATTAAATCCTGCGATGCATAACCTGATTGTAATAAATACCAAAAGAGTATTTCAATAAAAAGAATTCAAGTCAAAAGAGAGCCGTATAAATTACATTTGTACAATAACCGTGTGTTTAGGGAATTAAAAAAATGTTGACGAGTCAGTAGTTTTATCTTATCTAAGCTGAACACTAAAATCTGCAGAATTTACTATGAAACTATGAGCCCAGCTAACAATTTTAGGTTGCTAGAACATTTCCCTAATGTTTCCATTAAATAACATGTTAAAAATGTTAAAAATGTTCTTTTAAATGTTCTAGTAATAAAGTTACACACTTCCATTTCATAATGAATCTTGATCTTATGGGACACAGTTTGGAGTCACAGGCCCAAAAAACTGAAGTTGCTTTTGTGTTTAATTTTTTTTTTCAAATATTTTGTACGAGTGATTTCAACCTGCCGTCTGTTTAAAGTTCTCAATATGGGTTCTGACAGGAGAGAATGTGAAAAGAATGATGAACTGAAGAACCATACCTGATACAGAAGAATTACTGATGACTGATGAGAGAGAGAGAGAATATGTGTTGAGCGAGATTTATTGCCATTCTCTACGTCTCTTCATTTTACATGCTGTCTTTTGTGGAGGGAGTTTGGGTTTTACCGGACTGACAAAAGTAATTTATGTCTTAATTCATCACAAAGAAGAGTCAAAAACATGAGTGTGTGGTGGGAGATTTACAGGTACATGTGTCTCCAGAGAGATGCTTTCAAAAACTGCACCCATTAAAACGAATGAAATGACAGACGTGAGATAGTGTACACAGTCTCTGTCCATCCAGAAGAACAGAGCTAATTTACACACATAAATACACAAAGAACAGCTGAATTCTGAACACATTACATAACAATTACAATTCTGTCAGTATAACATGCAATTGTTATGTTTCTTTAGCCTTCATAGACAACAGGCAATCATGACTATGAAATGTCTTCTGCAAAAAACTGAGTAACAATTTTTAAGAAATAACTTTTAAAAGATATACAGGTTTTTTATAAACAATTGACAGAATAGGTATTTCTTTAATAAACTATTCCTTTAACTGCCATCGCAGATACATTCCTGTATGTGTAATAATGTAATATTTCTGTAACAAAAACATTAAAAACAATATTTTGAAAGTTTCAGGAAAGTTAAAAGTTTTTAGCGTCCATTTTTTTAGACATTGTAATGATGTTTTGGCTTAGTTATAAGAACGTTATTTAAACATTTTTAATTCTGTAACATTTTTAAAATGTTCCATTAACTACCTAAGATAAATGTTTTTGATATATGATCAAAGAGTTCTGAGAACATTCAACGTTCTGAGAACATTTCCTGTTAGCTGGGATTTGTCTTGTATTGTATTTTTTACTCTGTCTATATTTACTTACCCTGCCTGTTTACTTGTGTGTGTGTGTGTGTGTTTAAATGTTGTAGGTACGACTGCAGTGGTTTTGGGGGCTTATAGCCGTGGCCCTGCTCACCTTGTCAGAACTTATCAGCCTGTTTCTGCTCTGTTATTGCCTGAGGCATGAATTAATTCAGCTACAAATACAGCATGTTTTCTGCTTCTTCACTACACTCCTGCACATAATACCGTCTTCAGTTCTCTTGTACTCTGTAGTCATATCTTTCTGTTGCTTTTTCTGTCTTTTTTTCTGTCGTTCTGTGGAACATCAGTACTTTGCAGTAACATCAGAAAAATGTTTTTAACATTATATATCAATATATAAAAAACAATATTCTTAAGTTATTAGTGTAATATTTTAACATTTTACAGAATTAAAAAGATTGTGGACGAATTAAAAAAACTGTTTTAAACATTCCTAAAACTTTCAAAATAACATTTTTATGTTTTTGTTACATGATGGAAACGTTAGGGAAACGTTCATGTGTTTCCTCTGGTTAATGTTTTTGATTAAAAATTATGAGGGCACATGAATTTTTAAAAGGATGTGCACGGATAAATCATTTTTGATAATCGCATGAAAACAGTAAATTTTGAGTTGTGAATGGCAGGTGTGATCTTATGAAATCATTTGTTTTCATAATCACAGTGTAAAAGTACAGTAAAGAATTTTTATTGCAATAAAGAATTTATGATTCTCACAGTTTAACACTTTAGTCTTTCTGTATAACCAATAATAACTCGTGTTTCTCCTCAGAACCTCCTTTTATAAACACAAACACTTGAACAAATGGTGAAAGCTTTAACTCTGCTTGGGCAGTTATCCTGTCGTCTCTTTGATTTGTGGAGATGTTGGGCTTGTACAGTGTGTTACAGCACGCTGGCTTTGGTTTGAGTTCTTGTAATTTTCGGGGAAGCTGGAGGCAGCCTTTCTCTTTCCACAGCAGATGACAGAAGCTGAAACTCGCCTCAGGGTTTCCAGTCCACCCAGCAGATCCACTGCTGTGTTTTTGTCCTTTGCTTTAGACTTCATGTCTGACTGGTGTCAGACTGTCTTTGCTTTTAAATGCATATTGTAGAACACATCCTACATGCTCACTGAATTTCTCTCTGTGAATCAGTGTTGATGGGATCTTAACCTACAGGAGATACCTGCTGGAGGATTTCTATAGCAATGCAGTAATGCAACTAACAGGGAACATTATCAGAACGTTAGCTAATATTATCCACAAACATTCAAAATAACATTTTTAATGTTTTGTCATTTAACATTGTGAAAATGTTCTCACAACCTAAAATAGTTTACTGCTTTACTGTGAAGATGTGTCATCTGTCAGCATCAGCATGTGTAAGTCATTCTATCTTTACATTTACTGAAGTGTAATAAGCAGAATAAAGAATAGGAGTGATTCTCTAAAGCTGCTGACTGAACCCAACATCATTTAACGTCAGCAATCTTATGAATCTTATGAGCAGATTTACTGACGGTACTGCAGTGACTTTGATTAGTGGGTTTACAGATATTTAGTTTGCTGTTGTAGTTTTCTTGTATATCTTACATTACATTAGTGTATACAGTCATTCAAGAGATGTTTCAAGTGATGCTTGCCTGTGCAAAACTCAGGGTTCCTCCTGGTCCATATACATGTGGGATATTTTTTAGATTTGAGGTTCCACAAATGGTGCAGGATGAGTTTAGGACTAGTTATGGGTTTGGTCCCACTAATAAAAATTATGAAATATCATTCATATAAAACATTGTCGCAAAAGGTTTATGAAACAAATCAGTCATCATTTCATTTAAAAAAGATACACAACACAAATAAACGGCACGTCACACAGTTATTGTGTAGTAAAATATTTCATTGAGCTTTTAAATGAAGCATTCATAAAGAACGATACGGCACACTTCTGAAATACACTTTCTTTTTATTTTCTGCCTTAAATGTCGCAGTGCGTGTATAGTTGTTAGATCATCAGCATAAAAGCGCTTCGCGTGTGGAATAATTGATGTTTTTAAACGTTGTTATAGTATAAAAGCTGGTGTGTTGACCCTCATTGCTCCAAAATGATGAATTAGCTCCTCATGTGTATTCCTGTTGTTCATCTTTCTCTCTGGTTTTGTGTCTCTTTCCTGCTGTCATTGTGTATCCATCACTGCCGCTCTGAAGTTCACTCATCTTCAAGTAGTACGAACTGGCTCATAAACCAACCACAAACCTCTTCTCGACCAATGCTCATCAACTCTTAAACTAACAGTTCACCCACAATTTGAAAATAGGTTATTTGCTTCCCCTCGTGTCATTTTAAAGCTGTACAGTCTTTTCCATGCAGCTGATTTCCATACACAATAGCTCAAAGTGACCACCCCTCTTAAGCCCCAAAAAATACATGAGGGAGTTAAAAAAGACAGAATCTTCATTCTCAGTGAATTATTTCTTCAAAGAAAGTTTTTGAGACATACTTTCGTTCTTTCTGTGTGCTATAAAACTCACATTTAAATTGAAATAGCCCTCAAGTCCTTGACAAAACTCCTGTTTTGAAATGTTCCTTCTGTGAACAGAACAGAGAACAGAACGCTCATGAAGGCTCAAAGAGCAGCTGTGTGTCACTAATGACAAGACACAGAGGAGAACCTTACGTTTGCTAAAAGTTCTCTCAACATTGCAGTAACATTAATAGAACACTTTTTAAATGTTTTATATCAGAAATGTTATTCTTAAGTGGTTAGTGGGGAGTTTTAAAAATGTTAAAGAATTAAAAAATGTTTGAATAATGTTCTTATAAACAAGCAATAATGTTAATGCAATGTCTAAAAAGCTGGACATTGTGAACATTTCTAGAACATTCAAATGAACATTTTTATGTTTTTTGTTACTTAATGGTAATGTTAGGAAAACAATCTTACAACCCGCAATTATTAGCTGGGAAGAGGTTTGGGGCTGGTTTAAAATACTGCCCATATGTCAACTACTGAAGTCATATCTAGCTAACAGAGTTCACAGGAACCAGAAGCACTTCCTGCGGCTCTTCTTGACCGTCTGCAGGGCCTGCGGAGACTCCTGCTGGCGTGGAGGAGGAAAGACAAGCTGAGGAGAACTCTGCCCTGAATCCTGCTGCTCTGGAACCTTCCATGCCCGCGTCACCTGACCTTCCTGAAGACGGAAGTCATGCTCCACACTGAGGGAAGAGGAGAGAGTTCATCACTGTGATAAAACTGCATCACAGACTGTTGTTCTCTAACATGGCATTTAAAAAACCACCCAAAATATTTAGTGAAAGGAAAGTTCATGAAGATAAACTTTGATGTTTTCCTGACAAACACCATCTGGAAGTGTGAAGAAGGTTTTGAAGTTTGAAGGTTGTTTAGGTCTGAAGTTTAAATACACTTAAGGTTTAGACAGATACTGAAGACAGACAAACAGACAGATAACAAGTGAAAATTCTAATTACAGCGTCACATTTGGTAGACAAAGTTTCATGATTCTAGCAGGAATTGTGTCTGAAAGTTTCATGGGAAATCTGAGAGATTTGTGGTTGTTGGTTTGATTATACAAACAAACACAGTAAAGCAACAACAGTCTTGCCAAATGTTGTAAAAGCAGCTTTAAAGAATGAAGGAAAATGATGACAGAATTTTCATGTTTAGATAAAATAATTCTTAAGGAGAAACAGACCCTCACCAGAGATCAAAAATAACTGCCCAGCTAACAGTTTTAAGTTGTAAAAACTCTTCCCTAACATTTCCATGAACAAAAATGTTAAAAATGTTCTAGGAACATTGTTTTAGGCTCTCAAGTTCTAGAAATAATCAAAACATCTACTTTTTTAGACGTTGTATTAACGTTATTGCTTGGACCTGAGACCTGTCTATATCTATACACTTATTCACTATTGCCTCTTATTGTTGTTGAAACTGCTTTCTTGTCCTCATTTGTAAGTCGCTTTGGATAAAAGCAGCAGCTAAATGACTACATGTAAATGGATAACAGAGTGTCATTCACACATTTTTTAAAACTATATTGTTTTTAAAACGTCCCATTAACTACTTAAAGACAGAGACACTATGTGCTTGTATATAACAAACCTCTATATAAATTCCCTCTGTCAGTCTGTCTGTCTGCATCTACTTAAAGGAACAGTACACCCAGTAATGAATCACCTTGTGTGGATATGCTTCATTCACGCAAAACATGCTACACACGTGTCAGTATTTATCTCCCACACTTAACTTGAGCATGCTGGAGCATGCTAGTGTGCATACAATTATTACTGCTTTTTTTAACGTCCTGCCACTCTCTGCAGTTATCTGATCTATAGGATGGATGGACCAGTGTCTTCACACTGTATTACCTCTGCTATCCATCTTTCACTCTCACATCCTGCCCAAATAAGATGCTGTCATTTGAGAGACAAAAGTATAATGCTGGATTCAGAAGCTATTTAAAGTTCTCTTCAGAACAGAGTGTCTATCTCAGCTTTGGAACAAATGATGTGTTTCAGTGTGGGACGCAGTTGCACCCTGGGGGCAGGACAGCACTATCATGGGTCGGCTGAATTTGGTAAAGACGCATTAACGAGATTTGTCCTCATTTAGAGCATTATAAGCATCAGATGAGAAGCTGAGAGAGTCTCTGTAAACAGAACACCATCCGTGAAGACATCAGCTTTTGAAAACGCTGAAGAACTTCCTGACAAATGTATGAGCAGTGACATGCAGGGGTGATTGACATGTGAATTCACTGCGCAGACATCACAGGTGCATTAAATGCGACATCACCATCATGCGAACCTGTCAAAAATTGATGTTATGTGTCAGACATGACTTGTGTAGTGTTCATCAAATCAGTACAAAGACAGCAGAAGATCAAGACATCTCCACCCACACTCCCACAAAAACCAGCGTGATACTGTGACATGTATATAAAGATCCCAAATCAAAATCAGGTCATGTGACAGTAATGTGGCTGTTTGAAATATTTATGTACTTAAAGAAACAGCAGGTGAGAAGACATCTGCCAGTGTTCCATTCTGAGCACAGCCAATCAGATCATTCACCTGTGTTCCATTCTGAACACAGCCAATCAAATCATTTACCTGTGTTCTATTCTGAACACAGCCAATCAGATCACTCACCTGTGTTCCATTCTGAACACAGCCAATCAGATCATTCACCTGTGTTCCATTCTGAACACAGCCAATCAGAAAATAATATTAGAAATAATGGCAGGATGAGATTTCTGAGAGCTGATCTGATAATTAAACCTGACAGAGGGCAGATTTGATTCAGCGGTGGGCGGGAAGCTTCACAGAATTGGCTGATGTCGTGAAGATGAAGCAGGAGAGGCGGAGTGACACTGTGGAAGAGATTGGACAGTGTAATTATGGTGTCGTCTGTGAGGGGAGCCGACGCTCCAGCTGTGTATTGATGTTACTGAGATACACATTGAGTGTGTTGTTGTTTTTATTTTATTTTTTCACAGATGTCACCGGTCATTCATTTTAACTCTTCAATAAATGTCTCGTTTGTGTCCAGGGCTGTTTTCTGTGCCTGTCTGTGGTTGTATGTTTAAGAAGAGAGTCTTCAAGAAAATTCAAGCTATACATTTGATCAGTGTGTGTGTTCACTGAGAATCAGACCCACAACCTTTTACACTGCTGACACAATTCTCTACCATTGAGCTACAGGAACACCGTGCTACCTGCTCAGGAGAAAGTCAGTGTTGTTTTCCAAACATGTGTGTTTGTTTTTTGTTGGCACAAATGCATCACACACACACACACACACACCTGTGAGTTACAGCCACAGTGTCTGATTAGCAGTAATCTCTCACACTAATCTGTAAACTGCTTCTGCTCATATTTACCTGTGGATTTATGATTGCATTTATAATGCAGCCAGAATCCCGGACAAAAGCTTGGCAGAAATATTACACACTGCATTTGGCTGATACACGACACACTCGAGTAAACCTGCAGCATCCCTAGCTAACAATTTTAGGTGGCAAGAACATTTCCGCAACGTTTCCTTTCAGTAAAAACATGTCTCTTTTTTAGACATTATATTAACATTATTGCTTGGTTTCAGAACATTATTCAAACTTTTCATAAATTCTGTAATGTTTTAAAATGGTACACTAAGAATTTAAAAATAGTTTTTATGCTAATGTTTTTAGAAAATTTGCCAATGCCAATTACTACAAGCAAGTTTTGATAACTTTGAGACAGTGTTAGACAACGTTTAGAGAACATTCCCTGTGTGCTGGGCTAACTGACTGCAGTTAGATTAAACAAATGCCTGTGACACTTCTCGTTTAACTCTTTAACACAGTGTGTGTTTGGGGGCGTCGCGGGCATCACCTCCACAGGCTGTCTGCTCTTCTGAGCTGATCTGTAAGCTGCACAATCACATTAGGTCTGTTTATCAGGACAAACTTTAGCGCTTTGAAATGGAAATCTTCAAATCTGTGCACGTCGCTCTTATCTGATGGAGGAGCATTCATTTGCACTTGAAAGAGCTGTTTGATTTCAAGGTTGTAAACAGTGTGTGTGTGTGTGTGTGAGTGTGCAGCGTACAGACAGGAGAGAGAGCAGACCAAGGCGTGTGTTCCCCGGTCTGGTAAAGGTTAAGCTGCAGAGCATGAAAATGCCACATGTACCCACAGGGAAACTCCTGCACACTACATACAAGCACTTTGAGAAATCAGCTGTAGTTTCGAGTGGTCTCTGGTTCTCCTCACACCACTGGGGCTGCTGGAGTTTGTTATGGGGTGTAAGAGAGGTTTTGACTCAGTGACACATCCTTTGAGTCTCTTTTGTTCACCTAAATAACTCAAGCTCATTCGCTGATTCACTCTGTGCTTCTTTCTGAAGGTTGCATCATCTCACTAGTAGGATTGTGGGTATTATGAGTCATCCCAGCTATACGTAACGTTCTCAGAACGTTGGCTATTGTTCTGTACAAGTTATCATTTGTTTTGCAATAACATTAGCAGAACACTTGAATAATGTTATTTATCATATATAAAAAAATCGTAAATTGTTTTAAAGAATTTGTTATAAAACTTTAAAATGTTTTGAATAATGTTCTTACAGCCAACCAATAATGTTATTTCAACGTCTTAAAAAAAATTGACTTTTGAATGTTCCTAGAACATTCTTAATAAAGTGTTGAATGTTTTTGTCACTTTAATTTGTTTAATTTGTTTTTTTGTCACTTTTAATTAAGATAATTAGAGCTAAAATTGTTAGCTGGGATTGTATCATTCGACAGGCTGATTCACCACTGACACGTGGATCTCTGTCTGTCTCTGTTTCAGAGAGGTGCAGTGCAGAGAGATTCTGCATCAGGATCCTCATCAAGTCATGTAACACAGAGTTTGGCTTACCTGAACATTACGGCATGCTGCTGTGATTTTAAACAGTATCATGTTGAGTCGGGAAATGAGACACTTTTTCCAGAGAAGTTACAGTAAAACCGGCGCTCTCACATTGGGTGAATAGGTTAATGGATTCTGTTCTTGATAGACCTCCACACGGTTCATTTAAATATGGCTTTTCCAATAAAATCCCACAGGCTCTTCCGTGAGCTGGAGGTAATGAAGTCTGGGCGCTGGAGCTTCTCACTGGTCATCTTGTTACCAGGAGCTGATTGAATTGTGGAAGTATTTGCCTGAAAGCAACTGCAGCGTTTTATTGCGACGACACTTTAACATGTTTAAACATTGTGAAGTAAATCTGGACGGTACAACCGTTATACTTACAGCCTGTGATGCTTGTGATACGGTAGAAGGAAAACAATGCTGAAGGCATCATTATATTACGTCTCCTAAAATAATCACGGAAAAATCTGCACAAAGAGTTTCTGAAAGATAAACTTTCTACCCCAAAGGCTGTCCATAATAAACTTGCTTTACTTCTGCACAGTTTATATCAAGTTAGTGTATCAGATGTCTTCAGTTTTTTAGGGAATAAATTTCCCATAAACTGTTAAGAAACGTCTGAGATATAATATATATATATAGAGATATATTTCACCTCCCCAAAAATAAATGATAATTCTCATTACAGTTATATAAGAAATACATTTAAATGTTATAAGTGTACTTCCAGGGGCAGTTGTGTCCTACTGGATAGAGAGTCATACTTGCAACCCGAAGGTCACATGTTCGATTCTTAATGCCAGCTGGACACGACTGACATGCCCTTGAGCAGGACATCATATTCCCAATTGCCCCCCGGGTGCCGCAGTGCTGCCCACTGCTCAGTGTGTGCGTGTGTGTGTGTGTGTGTGTGCGCGCAGTAACTGGATGGGTTAAATGCAGGAGATGAATTCTGAGTATGGGTCACTATACTTGTGATTTCTGTCTCTCTCTGATGCATAAAATATCACTCCCATTACAGTTATATAATAACCCAACATTCAAGCACAAAATTGTACAAGTACAATTTTAAGCACACATCATCATCAAATATGTGATTAATTGTCATAACAAATAAAACAAAACTAGAAACATAAACTGGCTAAAATGGAATTAATCTTCTTTGAAAATGTAATTTCCTAACCTGGATACCCAGCTAACCGGGAATGTTCTCAGAACATTGCCTAGTGTTCTCTTTAAAGTTCTTGCAGTTGTTAGTAAAACGCTTTAAAAATGTTTTAGAATTAAACAGTTTGAATAACATTCTTATAACCAGACAGTAATGTTAATACAATGTATAAAAAACTGGATGTTTTTAACATTTTTAATTACTTAATGGAAACATTAGGGAAATGTTCTAACAACCTTAAATTGTTAGCTGGGGGTATCTTTCATGTGATTTATGCAGACAGCTATGAGCTAATGTCAATACTCTCGTACTGTTCTTCAAACCCCTTCTATCACACAGACAAACACTGGCAGTAACGTTTGCATCTGTATCTCTGAGTAGCAGCTGAAAACTCTGTATATACATCTGAAAGCTCTCATATGTTACTTCATAATAATAATGTTTTCAAGTAATCGCCAACAAAATGTGCACGCGCAGTAACATCTGTGCCAGCAGATTTCTGTCTGTCGCTACCTGATATGTTCATTTGGAAATGAACAGTCATCATCTGTGCGTGTTGTGCACAGAATTAATCAGCCCCAGGAAACTGTACTGTACTGTACTGTACTGTACTCTGACTCACATCAAACTTCTTATTTGGTCGTGTTGTGTAGCTGATTGATGGCAAACAAGGAATCAAACAGGATGTTTATAAAGAAAGGTTGAAGGTGATGCTTAAAGGCATATTTTGTAGAGGCTAGCGACAGGAAGCTAATGTTAAAAACACAAGATCCTGCTCTCCTTTCAGAGCGTCTCCAAAGCCACGCCCTCTCCAACACATGAACACATACACAGCTTGACAGGCAAGTAGAACATCCTATCATTACATCTGGAATGCAAAGATTGGACGAACATTATATGATCATTCACAGAAGATATATATATATATATATATATATATATATATAGACACTTTATTTAGTGATTGCTGTCGGTATGTGAAAAAAATTTCAACAAGCATAACAGAAAATGTTTCTGAAAGAAAATGTCTGCCCTGCCTTTAACTGCTTCTAGTTCTGAATAAATGCCCAAATTAGATTTAGTTTTACATAGCTACAATACACCAGACTGGATCTGAGATTCTGTCACGAGCATCGCCCACCAAACCAGAGCCCTGAAAAATACAGCCTTCATCTCTGCAGTGATAAGATGACCCTGCTGTGGTGACAGCTCTCACCCCGGGCCAACTGCAGCCTATCTGTAACATCGCTGAAGCTCACACACACACACACACACACACACACGCTTGTCCTGCCCCACTCTCTGTGCTTCATGGTCCAAAACATCTCTCTTCTCAGACGAATGCTCTGCCCTGAAGCATGAAGAACAGAGGGACATGCGTTTCTGGAAAATCATGAAGACTCACTCATATATATGTGAGTTCTCAGTTTCTTACGCTGTTGTTTCACACACACACACACACACACAGCAGGTGTGGAGGGATGAGATAGAGGATGTATTTGCTGGAGTAGAACAGCAGGATGGACACGCTCACCAGCCGTGTAAGAGAGAGACACTGATAAGTACACACAGAGAATTGTTCTCCATAAACAGCCTGTACATTAATTGGTGTCCGCCCTCTTGAATCGCGTGTGTGTGTGTTTGTATTTATGTTTAGTCTTGCACTGGTGCATTTTTGCAGCTCAGCGTTTGCATGTTAATAAACTGGTGGGGTTGTGTGTGTGGGGAGTTATCGAGTGATGGTCACGGGAGCAGAAGAGAAGCTGATGGACTTCTTCTCAAAGGAACTTCCAGAAAACTGTCTGTCACAGACACACACACACACACACACAGATCTGTAAAAGGAAGCTTACACTACACACACGTGTATATAATATGTGATCTAGAACACATCGGTTTAGAACACTGATCAGAGATCAGTTAGTGGAACACAGCCGTATTCACACTGAAAAAGCACGTTTAACTTCTCTGTAATTTAACAAACTTGCACAGTTCAGTCAGATGTGTTTGATTACATAATTCTTATCCAATCACGTGACTTGCCAATAATTTCAGAATCATATCTGTATGATTTATATCACATGAATGCTCATACCAGACACTTTTTCACCTAAACCAGTAAGAGAAGGTCAAGAAGGTGCAGATTAAGTCAAGAAGGTGCAGATTAAATCGAGAAGGTGCAGATTAAGCAAATAAACTCTTAAAAGTAAAGTTGTTACAAAAGCTTTGTAGAGCCATTGAAGAACCATTTTTGGTTCCCCAAAGAACCATTTAGTCAAAGGTTCTTTAAAGAACCATTTATTTCTTACATTTTTTATAGTCTAAAGAATCTTTTTTCTCTACAAAGAATCTTTTGTGAAGCAGAAAGGTTCAGTGAATGTTAGAATGGTTCTACTATGGCCTTATAAAGCACCTTTTCATTAAGAGTGTAGCAATTACAAAGACAGGAAACAGAGAGAACAATCAGAGTCAAGCTAAGATTGAGCCCTGCAGAGCTGAGAACTCTCACAGATGAAGATCATACAAAAATAGGCAGATAACTTCAGTATAAGAACAGCTGTGATTATTATAGAGATTATTTTCAGCTTGTGAAACAGAACAAAAGTACCGACCTGAGGCTATACTGACTCACAATATGACTCACCCACCTTCAGGTACTGCTCTCTCTCTCTCTCTCTCTCTCGCTCTCTCTCTGCACAAACACTGTTTTCTTGCCTCAGGCTCAGTGTTAGTCGGCTGCAAAAAGGGATTAATTGTAGCTTTGCTGTAGTGTGTGTGTGTGTGAGAGAGCGGAGAGAGAGACTCCATGAGGGTTGCAGGGATTTGGTTCTGCTGACACCTACATTGATCAGTCAGTGTAATCAGGATCAAAGTATGATAGACCTATAATCCACACACACACACACACACACACACACACACACACACATACACAAGGTTTTTGTCTGGCTGCATGTTTCCATTAATAACATTCATAGAATATTTCTGGTTCACACAAAGGTTCTTTGCAGTGAAGAAGGGTTCTAAAGAATATATAGGTAAGAAAGAAATGGTTCTTTAGAGAACCTTTGACTGAAAGGTTGTCTGGTTCATCACTGCTTTTAGCACATTCATTTTTAGTGTACATCTATGCTAATAGGAGATTTGACCTCTTAACTGCTGCAACATGAGTGTGCACCATCACAACTTCATTGTTCCACAATGGGAACCTGGTTTTGCACTGCTTGTGCCTGAAGTCAAAGACAGTAAATCTATATGATTGTTTTCACTGCAGTCTTCTGTAGAGGAGAGTTGATGGAGCAGAAACGGCCCGTCAGAGAAGTCAAGGGTCCAAATGCATTTCAAATTAATGTAACAACTTACATAACAGCCATTTTAATCCATTTAATGCGCATAACTCAGATGCATGTAATGCGTAGGTGTAAAAGACAGGTTCTTGCCGCCCTGACGGGGCCCTGCAATAAAAACTGAATATGTTGCTAAATTGAGCAGCGAGGGGAAACGGTCAGGCTGATATTGTGACTATACCTCAGCTAATTTAGAACGCTCAGATTTCTTGGCTGGATTACACACTTTATATATTCTCTCTCTCTCTCTCTCTCTCTGTTGGAAACCATCTAATGGAGATGATTATACATTTAATCTATAATTGCATATAAAGAGCTCTAATGCTTTTGGAATGTCACAATTAGGTGACTTTGGTCTGTCTATTTTCTGCTCTACATGAAAACTGAATTGATTTATTTTCTGAACACACACCTTCAATCTCACTCCCCAGCTAACAATTATAGGTTGTAGGGATGTTGTAGGGAAGTTCTAGGAACATTTTGGATAACTTTCAGATTCCATTGTGATCTTAAAGCTGCACTATCGTCATCTCTGTTTAAAACATACAATTGCAGGTTACTTGACATACTTTCACTACATATGTTGAAGGCAAATTAAGTCAAACTGACATTTCCTGTGAAATCAGACCCAACAGCTCAAATTATAAATCACTATTATAAACTTAGAGATTGTGTTGAACACTGATCTGTCATGGACTCGATCAATAGCAAAGTTATGGATTGCAGCTTTAAATTTAACTCTTAAATGCACATTATCTGAGCCACATGTTCTATATTCTCTTACTGTTTGTCAAAACAATGATAGAGGCAAAACTTGATATTTAAATGACACACAGCTAATAATGACATGAAGTCTCTCGCACAATGAAAGAGCAATAACATTGTCCTCATCGTCCTCTCTCTCTCTCTCTGTATATGAAACATCTGTGAACCTGTGCTTGTGTAATCAGGGTCGGAGCGACCGGAGAACAAAGCAGCTCAGAAACAGCTTTTGCATCTGTCCTACTCAGCAAAAGCTTTTTAATATGCCAACAGAGTAAACTGTGATACACACACACACACACACACACACACACAAACACACACACACGTTCACTTATTTATCTAAATCCATAGACTTCTACTGTTTTAACACACTGCTAGTTATAAACACTGTAATCCAACCCTAATCCACATTTTTACAATTTTAAAAAAACATTTTTATAGTGTTTTTATAAATGAGGACGTCCCCAAAAGGAGGTTTAGCTCAGATTCAGAAGGTTTTGCTGATACAAATTTGTCCCCAATATATGGTTGGGTTTTCATGTTTTATGGGAGACATAATCTAAACATAACATAGACATAATGGTTTTTATACTGTACAAACTGTATATTCTATCCCCCTACACTAACTGTACTCCTAAACCTAACCCTCACAAAAAACACACACACACACACACACACACTGCCATTTCTGCTATATTACATTTTAAAATTAGATCATCCTGTATTATTTATAAGAGACCAAAAAATGTCCCCACAAGGTCAAAATGTACCGGTATTACTATACTTGTGAAGACATTTGGACATAACGTAGTGACACCAGTACACACACACACACACACACACACACACATCTCATTACATCCATCAGTGATAACAGCAGATAACTGCACATCTAACCAGTCATTATCTCTGGGATCACATTCAGAGATCAGCAGCAGATGGCTGTCGAGTGCTGATTAAATCTCTTTTTGATGAGGATGGTATTGTTTGATTTTGAAATAATGATTTCACATCAGATGGAACGCATGAGTGAGCAAGCGTATATTAATGATGCATCAGGGGCATCACAAAGAGAGAGGGTCGTGTGTGTGCATGTGCTACCTGCCAAAATAATGCAGTTCTTTCCTGCCAAAGGTCATAGTTTACAATCCAAACTATATTTCTGTGCTATATGTCTTTTTGATGTTTGTTTTGTCCTGCACAGGAACACTTTGGAAACTATCATCTTTACTGCATTGTACAAGAGATGACATGATTCAGTTTGTTTCTGTGCATTATCTTCTGGAATGGTCCAGCAGAAATGTGCTCGGAGAGAAAAACTGAGAAAGTGATTATAATCCCTCAGACAAAAGAAAGACAGAGTTCAGAGTAAGGAACCATTAAAGAGAAAGACATTAAAGTCAACAGGGTGATTATCATTATTATGAATCTTGTGACATAAGTGGCTTTTGTTTGGAAATGTAACTTTAAAACGAAAGTCACCTTCTGAACAACACAGCGAAACTTCAGCTCTGATGCAGTCATTTAAAGGCACAGTGCCTCATTTTTGTCTGTGGAGGGTGCAGTGCCATAAAATGTTCGTCTAATCATTTTATTTGGTCCAAAGGCAATGACAGTGTGTTCTGCCTTTAAAACAATGTATTTGTGTACATCCACATATTGGAGGAGACGTGGCTTTGCGGAGCACTCTAAAGGGAGGGCGGGATCTTTAGCATTTAAATCGAGCTTGCTATTGTTAGCCTCTTCAAAATTGTCTAGCCCACCTTCAACTGTCTCTTAAGCCAGGTTAACACTCACAGTGGAGTGTAAATAAATCATGTGTCCGGTGGCCACACCGAGCTGACAGCAGAGTGGGCACCTCTATAAACGATAAGGTGACAGACCTGCTATTTATAGCTTTGGTTTATCACAATCCAGAGTGAAGTCACAACCTGTGCGTCACTGAAAGGATATTTTATCACACACACAAAGGCTGAAATATAAATATCACACAGCTCGTCTCATAAGACACACGCTGCCTTCATGGCACGTTGAAAAGACTCATATTTACAAAACGTGAATAAATGCCACAAGCACAATGTCATGGTTACCGGCGGGAAATGTTCCTCAGCCGCTCCTCCAGAGTCGAGGCGTTGATTAAAGAATCATGATGGAAGCTCATTAGTATGGAGAATACACACTCTATTACATTTGATGTGCATTAAAAAGAGCTGAAGGGTACAGAACATTTGTCCATTAGGTTGTACCTGTTTACTGTCTAACATTCAGCTGACAAAATAATGAAAGTTATATAAAAAAAAACTAAAGGAATAGTTTATTTTTAAAAAATTACCCTCAAGGCATCCTAGTTGTATATGACTTTCTTTCTTTAGCCAAAACAAAATATATAAATTATATAAAAATTATATAAAAAGTTACATTAAATAATATCCTGGTTCTTCCCAGCTTTATAATGGCAGTGAATGGTGCCTGAGGTTTTGATGCTCCAAAAAGTGCATCATCCATCATAATAGTAATCCATGCAGCTTCAGTTTGTTAATAAATGTCTTAAGCAAAATAATATGTTTGTGAAACACAATTAATATACTGAGCTTATTAAATGATCAATACATTATGTATCTACGTAAGAAAGTCATGTACATGTATCATGGCATGAGTCATTTATGAGAGAATTTCATTTTAGGGTACGCTATCCCTTTATGTTTTACAGATGTTCTGAACATGAGATCTGAGACAATTTCTTCTTTAGAAAGTCACCTTGCTGAGCTATATATGTTGAACATGCTTACAATCTCACAAATACTTGCATTTAGAGAACAAAACATTTCTAATAAGTGATGACAGGCAAGTCTAGGTTGTGTCAACTTGTTCAGCTTGCAACATTGATTCCTTAACAACCCATAATCTGCCAAAGTGCTGGAGGTGATTTAGTCCATAAAGATCGTCCAATCACTGTTTATTAATCTCCCATTCTCTGAACTGAGCCATCAATCTGAGTGTGTTTACCTCACCTCAGACTAAATGTCTTTAAGTGTCCTCTTTCTCTTTTAGACTCAGCCGAAGCGATCGATCTTTGGCAGGACTGACTACTCAGCTAACAGAGAACATTCTCAGAACATTGGCTAACATTTCCTAAAAGTTCTCTCAACGTTATCAAAAAATTAAGTTATACATCACATAGAATTAAACAGAAGTGATAAACAGAAGCAGCTAACAGTCTCAGCTGGCTTTCCACAGCAAAACCTGCAGCTCAGACACAAAGCATCCTGGAAGAATTACCGCTGCAGAAGGAAATGTTACGTAATTTACCTTCAAGTTTATTGGGTAGCGAGCTGACGGCTATTTCACCTGGTGACAGATATAAAGTCATTACTCTTGCACTCCCGGGAGCAGAATATTGCCAAGCAGCAAAACTCTGCCGTTTATTTTGCCTCGTTCTTCTAAGCAAAGGTGTTTTTCCAACCACAGGTTTAAGAAAAATGAATCACGGGCATTTAACAGCTGAAGAACTGTACTGTAGGTCTGGACAACATGACAATTTTAGCATTTCCATTTTACGTCTTTAACTTGTGTTCCATAATGCTGAAACCTCTCAGTTTGTGTCTATTGAGAGACAAATAACCAAATGAGATCAAATGATTTTTATTTCTGTGATATTTAATTCATAAGACAGACAGACAAACAGATTTTGGACATACTACCCACCCATAGTACCATCTGTTCAAAGACTGCCTGTATACAGTATCGTTACCAGTATCTGCTTACAAGGGTCATGTGAAAACCTCTTATCCATCTGCTCTTATCCAGAAGAACATTATAAGTTCAACAGTGATGGGTGTGAGCGATACCAGAAGCTACAGCACCAGTGAGATTTCTGAAAAGAAAAAGAACTTGCTGACTACAGGCGTTGTAACAATGATTAGTGATTCTCTCGCTTCAGAGCGAGGAGCAAGCTTTGCTTTGCTTTCATTTTTGAAGCTTTCCTCTTTCTTTATTGGCCTCTTTCTTCTCCAGATGCCCCAAACAGTCACAGAAAACCTTATCGACAAGGTTGCAGCTCTGGTCCCAATATACCTCCTCTTTTGTGCGCCTGTCAGAAAGGTGCTGTAATTCTGAGAGCTCCTCGTGGGAACATCAAAAGACTCTCATTAGACAAACATTTACTCTAATAGCAGAGCATCACAGATGAAGTCGTGGGATGAACGGCTGATGAACATTTTAGAAACTATGACAGAGGATAGAAACGACGGATGATCAATCTTTGCTTCAACACGACTCCTAACTGCGCTGGCTGATCGCAGCTAATTCCCCGTGTCCCGCAGGCAGACGATAACCGCGCTCCACTGCCAATTTGTCATTCTAAAGCTGAGAAAGATGAACGGTATTTTAAGAGTGTTTATGCAAATACGCACATCGAGAATTAAGAATCAACGCACAGATAATAAAACTCAGGCTGATAATTACTAGCTACTAGTTATAGCCACAAATAGCTGATGCTATGTTTTTATCTATAGTACAAAAGGAAATGAAACTAGTTAATTAGTTAACAAATATTAATATAGTTAAATGTAATTCAGTAATTGTAAAAATTTTGGTAAAAAGTGCTTAAATACAAATATAATTCCTCTTAATAAGAGACATAAATAACAAAAACATTGAAATGTTATTTTGAACGTTCTAGGAACGTTTAAAATGCCCAGATCTTTAGACAATGAATTCACATTATTGTTTGGTTATAAGAACTTCATTCAAGCATTTTTAAACCTTGTAATTGTTTAAATTACATACTGTTCCAATATGTAGGAATAATGTTTTTATATACATGTTATATAATGTTAAAAATGTTCTACTAACTTTACTGCATAAACTTTCGTGATAACTTTGAGAAAACTTCTAGAGAATGTTAGCCAACATGCTGAGAATGTTCTCTGTTCGCTGGGTTCTGAATGTTTATGAATATGAGCAGAATGTAAATCTGGGACAGAAAATGTTTATAATGTTCTGCAAAATATTCAGATGATCAAAACAAATCAAGTTACAGCGGCCTCAGAATTAAACAGACAGGTGAGTTTGCTCTACTCACTCCCTCTGAACAGTCTATACACTGCAGCTCTGATTCAGCGCTTACCTTCACTTTTTTCTGCCAACTGCATAGATGTCTTTCTCTCTGCAGGTGGAGCTTATTTAAGGTAAGTTTGACAAAAGCGTAGCAGCAGAACACTGATTCTGACTGCAGTGTTGGGCATATGTGAACTCGTTTCAGATGTGCTTTTAACACTTCATTGATTGGAGCCTCAGGGTGTGACGTTTGCTGCCCGTGCCCTCTGTAGGGAACACGCCAGTAATTGTTAGCAATGGTAAAACACACATCCAGATGGTCTAATAGTCAAACTTTAGAATGTCTCTCTGGTGAGTAATTAAAAGTACTAAACGTGTTATTTGCCTCACAGATGAGAGGTTTCAAATACATCTAAAGTGACGAATTAACCTCTCGTTCATGTGTTTGACTTCTGATTAAACAATGCTGAAGTTAAACGACTACAAATGTAGCAGAACCTCAATGCATTCTTGAACCCGTGTTCTGTAAAAAGAGAGACAGCAGCGAGATCAAATGAAATGACACTGAACTCCACATGACATCAAAACTGAAACAGCTAATAGGAAACGTTCCCAGAACGCTGGCTAACATTCTCTCAAAGTTCTCTCTAAAAGTTATCAAAAACATTCTTGCAGTAACATCAGTAGAACGTTTTTTATTGTTATATTTCATGTATATCTAAATGTTATTCTTAAGTTTTTAGTGGAACATTTTATAAAAGTGGACATTTTGAACGTTCCTAGAACATTCTTAATGGAAATGTTAGGGAAATGTTCTTACAACCTAAAATGGTTAGCGAGGGACTTACTGTTATCTACAATCGTTGTTACCAGTGCTTTCGATTCTCTTCATGACCCCCCCACTGTCCACAACAATATTTGAAGCCCCCCCTCACCACTTCTACCCAGATAGAAAGGGTCAGATCAACCAATCAGATTCATTCGCCTCCGGTTAGGAAATAAAAGGGGTGAGAAGTAGAAACATCAGCTCACAAACAGAACATGAGCTGTATGTCTAGAAACAGAGTGAACTCAAAGCGATTCAGCAGGTTTATATTTACTACTGCTATGAGTTATAATATAAATCTAATATTTTACTAAATCTGACCTACATTTAGCAATAACATTTTTGGTCACAGGCTACACAGGCATTTATATTTGAGTGTTTGTTTTTTAAGGTTTTGGAATCTTCCCTAAACTGCCAGTAGCAGATATAAACAACAATCTGTCCCAGATGAGCACGTGTTCACCTGAGATGAATATTAAGACATGCAGATGTAAGCATGTCAGTCTGAGCTGTAATCAAACAAGCACATACCCAGAGACAAACATGTACAGTACAGAGGAGTATTTCACATAGATCTACTGCACAGCTGATGTTACAGTAGCACTGATCTACTGTACAGCTAATGTTACAGTAGCACTGATCTACAGTACAGTTGACTTTACAGTAGCACTGATCAACAGCACAAATGGCTACAGTACAGTAGCACAGATCTACAGTACAGCTGATGTTAGCTGAAATGGCCTAAGAACTCTGCAGTTCTGCAATTACTGCTCAGTTTGTCTCTCTAAGGGTGAATTTTAATTGTTCACTTTTTAGAGAAGTGCGAGACAGCTGGGATTAGAGTCTGAATCTCATCTCATATGTTCCTGGCTGAGATTCACCTGGCTATGCGTGCGTGTAAGAGAAGGTTCTGTGATCATCATATCTCTCCTCTAGCTTCTACTTTTCATTCCACTAAATACTGTAAATCCACATTCCATCTGAAATGTTATTTACATTCACACATCACATTAAAGTCTAAAGTTCCAGTTTAAAGTGTTTAAACATTGAGTGTATTCCAGCATCTCGCTCTGCAGGCAGGAAACAGACTGGCTAGATAGTTAGTCCATCACAGAAAACGAATGATTTAGCCTGTATTTAATACTACTGTCTGTTGTTTGGGTATTAGTATTAATAGTCAGCTTCTTTTCAGATCATTAGTCAATAAATCCAGTAAACACAACAGCTGTAATGATGGTGAGCTAAAAACTGCCTCACTCACAGAACATTTCCCAGTGAGATCCAGTAAAAACACTAAATGACTTTAAATTAGCTAAACGAGTTCTCTTTTCAACGATAAAATGAGCCGCATATTGTGTTTTATAAAAAAACATTTTATCATCATATTTCTAATAACTGCACCTGCTCTTTCAGTGTGGGGCGCTAGTCTCCATGAAACTGCAGTTGTGATGGTATTTTCCGCTGTGGTGATGCATATATGAGTGAAAGGACTGGAACAGGATTTCACTCTTTCTAAATATATTGGATGGTTGCAAGTTGGAGGGATAGAAACTGTCTATCTCTTTATAAGCTTGTAACACGAGCTCCCCACACCCACCACCTTCATTATCACTTGTTAAAACTTTTACTAGATCTTGAATATTTGATGCAGATGAATATTTTACAGCAGGAGCGCCATCAGGAGAGAGAGGACGACGCTGGAGAAGCGCGGTCATCTCTCTGCTCTGAGCACCGGCGAGCGTCGCTGACTCACGCATGGAGAGACGCACAGAGAGAGAGAGTGAGAAAGAGAGAGATAGAGCGAGAAAGAGATTAAGTCACCATGAATTCTAAATTTACTATTTTTATTTATTTTTTATAGAATATTGGGTGTTTATTATAAATGATTTGTCTGTGCACTCCTTTTTTTATTCATGTGACCTCATAATCTTCAATCAAAAACAATAAACCTCCCCCTCAAAACAACTTTTTTTTCTTGATGATGTATGTCTGTCCCTGAGGGCGGGACTATACTGACTGTCCAATAGCCAGACTGTTTCTACCCCACCACTTCCAATGATCCAATCAAATCCTGAAGAACAATATCAAGTCTTGTCTAAAAAGCCATTTCACTCAGATATGCGTCACCACAGAGAAGACTTTAAACTGTTTCACATGTACACATGTCTAAAGCACATACTTTACATACTTTTAGTGCTACATGTACATGTAGTTGCTACACGTATAAAAAAATAATTTACAGTTCTGAATTCTTCTTCCACAAAATGACACATATGACCTTTAAAGTCTTCTAGAAAAACTGTGTTTTGTCTGTAAATCTAGATGCAAGAAAACAGCTTCAATAGTACAGCCCATATGTCTGGAACTATTTCGACTGTGGCAGCACATGAGTCCATCTGTAAACAGTGTTGTTCATTTACATGAACGCATTCGGCAGACGCTTTTTATCAAAAACGACTTACAGTTCATTCACGTTATACATTTTATCAGCTCATGTGCTCCCGGGGAATCGAACCCACGACCTTTGCGTTGCTAGCGCAATGCTCCACCAGCTGAGCTAGTCGGTATTCAATGTCCATTTAAGCCACGAGCCTTTGAGGGGCGACTCTAAATAAATGACACATTTGTGATTCCGCAGGTGAGGCATTGCAGAAGAGTGAGGAAAAGATGTCTGTCGCGTCTGGCCGTGAGCAAAGCTGAAATGAGGCAGTCTGTTACACCCTCCTGCAGCTCCAGGTACCTCATACAGATCCATCATCTCCCTGAGGCTCTGGACAATGAGACGCTGAAGCAGGTTCAATTCTCTGCTCAGTCCCCTCTGGAATCTGATTAGCCTGCTGTCGGACAGACTCCAGAGGCTCTGAACACTCACAGACTGCTAAACAGAGAAGTGGATCCTTTTTGTCCTCATCTCTGCACAGCTGAACCCATCAGAGAACTGCAGTAGTCCATCATACATGCAAGCTCAATCCATAACTTTTGAGTTAAAAATGTTTTTTGTCTCTGTCTCCTGATTTACAACATTATAATAAACATTATAATAATTTGGGATGTTGGGCCAGATTTCTCAGGAAATGTCAGTCTGGCTTCATTTGACTTCAACATAAAGAAAACTATGTAAAGTAACCTGCAGTTTCATGTTTCAAACAAAGAGAGGCAAAAGTTACAGACTGCGGCTTTAATGTGTTAAGAGCGCTGTGAATTTGAAATAAAAGAAAACTATGAGTATGATTTTTCAGATGTGAAAACAAGACCGTGAGCTGCTTGAAAATGAACAATATTAAAGCAATACAAGTGGGGTTGGGATGGTAAATGATGATGCTTTACCCTACAGATGTAATTGTACCAATAAAAGTGCATTTAAGAATCTGTATAGAATCTTGTAATCTGTATTAGCAATACTGAACAAAAGACTGACATTGCTGCATTTATTATTTTATCATCAATTACCAAAGTGCCAAAGTACCTCCGCTTCATATATGTATAAATCCAAATGTACCATGTTTATCTTTCACTAACACACTGATATCCGGACAAACCTGCTCGCCTCATATCTAATCCTTCTGTTCGTCCCCTCACCTAAAGTACAAATGACATCACACAGTGCGCAACTTTAAAACTTCAGCATCAGGAGAGCCATAAAACACAATGTGCTCACAGCCTTTATCCTTCACTGAAACGTCTCCCTTTATCTGCTGCAGGTCATGGAGAAGACAACATGAAAAGACACTATTATAATTCTACTTCCTGTTGGAACAGGAAGTTCACATTCACACAGCAGGCTTTCTTCTGCTCATCTCATTTCTCACTCTTTCTCCTGTAAGCTCACACACACACACGTGAGCACCTTCATTCTGGGCACGTGACAACATGGTGATGTGCTGCTGTTCCCATTCTGGTGAACTTTGTGTTACATTTCCTTCTCGTGGGCAGCTGAAGACTTTCTTTATATCCACCCAATGTTGCAAAATAAAAGCGTCTTACCTGTATATGATGCAGGCGCAGTCCCTGCACGTGCCACAGTTCTCAATGTCCTGCCCTGTTCGATACGAGTGTCTCCTGAAACACAAACACAACAGCATCAGCACAGACCCAAACACATACGAGTGTCTCCTGAAACACAAACACAACAGCATCAGCACAGACCCA
>JAZGTJ010000551.1:21206-98274 GCA_036877575.1 Botia almorhae | reverse complement strand
ACCTAGAGTGGGACCCAAAGTCAGAAACCGGGGTCTGAACCACATAGAAAGGGTACGAAGCCCCTGGCGCGTAACCCTTATTTGCCTCTGGGGATTGGCCCTTAGATGAAATCCCCTGGCCCTGAGCCACAACTGAAACGGCCTCATGTGCAGAAGGCCCAAAGGTATCACCGCGGATGCAGCTGCCATGAAACCCAAAACCCTCTGAAAGTAATGAACAGTAACTTTCTGGCCTAGCTTGATGTTCTTTAGGGTGTGAAGAATGGATTCGACACGTGCAGGTGACAACTGTGCCTGCATTGTGATAGCGTCCCATACAACCCCCAAATACGTCGTCCTCTGGGCAGGAGAGAGAACGCTTTTCTTGGCGTTGAGTCTCAACCTCAGAGATTTGAGATGAGCTAGGACGACATCCCGATGTCGAAGCACCAGCTCGTGAGACTGGGCCAGAATGAGCCAGTCGTCTATATAATTCAAAATGCGGATGCCCTGGAGTCGCAGAGGAGCCAGTGCTGCATCCATGCATTTCGTATAGGTGCAGGGTGACAAGGCTAGACCGAAGGGAAGAACCCGATACTGGTAAGCTTCGCCCCTGAAAGCAAACCTCAGGAACTTCCTGTGTTGTGGCAATATTTCTATATGAAAGTAGGCGTCCTTGAGATCGATTGTCACGAACCAGTCCCCCCACTGGATTTGGGAAACAATCATTTTGATTGTGAGCATCTTGAATTTGTAAGTTCTGAGATAGCAGTTCAACCCACGAAGATCCAAAATTGGACGCAACCCCCCATCTTTCTTGGGAACCAGGAAGTACGGCTGTAATAGCCTGACTGTCTGTCTGGCAGAGGAACACGTTCTATGGCCCCTTTTTCCAGCAGAGTCTGCAATTCCTGTGTCAAGAAATGTAATCGTTCCGGTTTCACGGAAGTGGAGACCACGCCGTTGAAACGCGGAGGACGATGTGCAAACTGAATCCTGTAGCCCCTTTCTACAGTCCTTACGACCCAAGGAGACATATCCGGCAGTAGTTTCCAGAAAAAGTGAGCCGCGCATGAAGCACTTTGATCGGTAAAAGATCGCAGTGTTCGCATTCTCCCTCGAGCCCAAGGGCAGCGTGCTCCTCCCCCAAACACTCAAAGCAGAAGCCATGTGGATCATCATCGGAGATGAGCCTGTTACATGGAGGCACGCATCTCTTAGAGTCCGACATAGTAAGCATCTTATCTTTTTCCTTTTTTATTTATATATATGTATAAACTGCACACACAGCTTTAGCTCTCACACACAGCTTTAGCTCTCACACAGCTCACACACACAACAGGGTCCTTGAAGACAAAGAAACCTGAAGGTGTGTTTGTTTCACATCTATTTATAACCCACAGGTGCGTTCAATCAATTGCGTCACCTGCCGAGGTTATTTAAGCCAATTCTTGGCGTGTTTGACACACATGCTTCACAACCGGTCGAACAAAGAATGTTCTCATTAGCGTATTGAAACGCAGCATCGAGTGTAGCTTTTGATAGGGAACACTAGTGAACAAACAGCATCATGAGACCATAATTTGGTCTCATCTGGTCGGATGAGACCAAAGTTGAACTTTTTGGCCTAAATGCAAAGCTTTATGTGTGGCGTAAAAGTAACACTGCTCATCACTATGAACACACCACACTTTTCTTCAGCAGGGACAGGGAAGCTGGTCAGAGTTGATGGTAAGATGGATGGAGCTAAATACAGGGCAATCCTGAAAGAAAACCTGTTGGAGGCTGCAAAAGACTTGGGAGTGGGAAGGAGATTTACCTTCCATCAATACAATGACCCTAAACATACAGCCAGAGCTACAATGGAATGGTTTGGATCAAAAAATAATCATGTGTTAGAATTGCCCAGTCAAAGTCCAGACCTAAATCCCATTGAGCATCTGTGACAAGAGTTGAAAATTGCTGTTCACAGATGCTCCCAATCCAATCTGGCTGAGCATGAGCTATTTTGCAAAGAAGATTGGGCAAAAATTTCAGTCTCTAGATGTGCAAAGCTGGTAGAGACATACCCCAAAAAACTTGCAGGTGTAATTGCAGTGAAAGGTGGCTCTTCGAAGTATTGACCAGGGGTGCTGAATACAAATGCACACCACACTTGTTAGATTTTTTTTTTGCTTAACATTTCGAAAACCATGTATCATTTTTGTTCCACTTCACAATTATGTGCTATTTTGTGTAGGTCTATTACATAAAATCTAAAAAAAACATTTAAGTTTGTGGTTGTAATTGTGACAAAATGTGGAAAAGTTCAAGGGGTATGAATACTTTTGCAAGGCACTGTATATTAAATAAGTGCTTGGCATATCTTTGTCTTACAGGAAACATTCACTTTGAGGACTTTGCAGCAGAGGTTATTGTGTTTTGGCGACTAATAGGCTCTTTTAATTCAGAGAGGATACTCTGGAGGTTTATTCGCACCAGTCTGTATTACGTAAAAGTTGGACCCAAACAAAGGCTCATCAATATAACAATTCTACAAAATAAACAATGGAAGGGCTTAAACTCTCAGACGAGGGTTCCGCAACCTTGGTTCCCACACCTCAATACCACAAGCTAAAAAAGACACGTAATGATCCTAGTTGCCTAGTGGAAGGGTTTTTATGTTCTAGTTTATGTTCATCATACGATGACAGCTTCCTGTCTGAGCAGGGCATGTGTTCATTCATTTCCTGTGGCATTCATGTTTTTTGGCCTTAAGGAGACGTGTGTGCACCCTCAGACGTCGATAGTGTCCACAGCTGGTGTCTCGTGGTCTTCCCTTATTTGTCACATAGGTACATCCTGGCCTTTGATTATGGCAGGTATTTATTGGTTTGCTCAAACAGAAGGAGCACAGGAAAGAACAGTGGTCATTACGATGTCTCACTGTCTGTATTTTATGGTGTCAGAGGGCAGATGACCAACCTTTGTTACTGTGACAAGTTCAACAGACCTCTGCGCTTCTGAGAATCACTGGCGTAGGTGATTGAGATGTTTGTTAAAAATAGCCAGGAAGACCTTGGCCTCCTGCTCTGCACAGATGAGCAGGGTTTGTTTTGTTGCCTGTGCTTTATCAGTGCTGCCGTGTGTCTGTCTGCTGACATCCATTAGCATAAGAATTAGCCTGCATTTAGAAGACAGGACAGAACATCTGTGGTGATGTGAATTAATTGAAATCTTGAACGCTCGCAGCAGCATTATTTCACTGCTTTACTAACAGCATAAGGTGGAAATTTGTTTTTCTATTTAGACATGTCTGTTCTTTCCCGCTAATTAAGATACAAACAAAAAACAATGCTTTAAGAATCTTATCAGCTAATTTTCACATCGCCATTCTTTGGTGCATATTAAGTGACTCCACTTGTAGAATCTCTTTCCACCGGTGTTCCACAATAACCAGACTTTTTTTATCGTAAAGCACATTAGATGATTTTAGCTCGGCTCTCCCAAAGGTCAAAATGTCCCTGGTCTCATAATTTACTGTAAATGCCAAGCCGGTTCTGTGCCTGACTTCTGGTTGGGGCTACTGTGGCAATGCAGTCTCATTTATATGGGGCTTAATGGGCATGTGGGTGTCAACTAACATGATGTCACTCCTACATTCATGTGCATTAAGCAGCTGGTGATCTGTGGTGGCTCTCGGTCAGAAGACGCTTGTGAGTGAGTCTGCTTTACGCTTTGATCTATTGCCACGTTTACTGCGATGATCTATCGCACAAAACTGGCAGTAACGGATGAATCGCCTGGGCTGGAAAAACTTCCTCATTTGTCTCTGTCGGAGCTGCTGAAGGAGAGTAGAAGCTAATGCAGGCTGACGGCACAGAGAAGGGATATAATTATGTCTCTGTGCCTCCCCAAGTGCTTGCTGGGTACCCAGCCGTATTAGACATAATACGAAGCCAAGCTTACCACGCTTTTCTCCAAATACCCCTCAGGAGTCACATGAGGCAGTGCTCATAATCTCCTGCACGGTTCCTGTGTTCTTGACCTGCTCTGAACAAGATCTGAAGGGTCTGGACTACTCTCGTACTAAACTGTTTTATAAGGCCTATGAAAATTTTGGGTATAGGCTAAAATACCTTATTTGGAACTTTCCTTTATTCATCTGTTTTTCATCTGTTACAAACATGAATGTAAATGTTGTGTTAATTTAAATTTATCTACCAGGAGACTGATGGTTAATATTTCTGAAGCATTTTATTGAGGATTTACATTTTACACAACATTTGAGTAAGAAGAAAACACACACACACACACACACACACACAAACTTTTCTATTTTGCTTGCCCTGAAAACATAATTACATTTGAGTAGTGACACAGAGATATAGCTGAATACATGAAAACTTATCCTACATTTTTTCTAAGATCTAAAATGTAAATGAAATGCGGTCTCAGGCTATTGGACCTGACTGTAGAAGTCACACGCCCCACCAATTTAAATACACACAAAAAACTTTTATGAAGGAAATGTGTATTCATGTAACACACATGGTGTCGTTTACATAATGTACTCTGGCTTTATTTTCAGTTTCTGTCAGTAGTTGGACATGATCCAAACAGAGGGTTTGAAATTCTTCAAGGCCTGTAGTTGTCAGATCAGGGCCCCTTCACAGCCATCACACAATGAAAGTGACATCACACACTCAGGGACGCTTTAAAGTGTCATCTGACCACTTGTAGCATGTCTTAACACTTTGTTTCCCTCACCCTCTGCAGGCTTGAGGCAGACACACAGGGCCTGTTATGTCAATTTACCAGTCCGACTCCTGCATTTGGCTGTGATTCAAGGTTGCACGGGAGGAGTTTAGCTGCTTAGAGGGAAGGCGAGTATTTAGAATGGAGGAGTTATTCATGTCACCAAGTATTTCTCCAGAAACTGCTGCAGACCGCACGGGATTGCAGGCACCCCAGAGCTCATCACCAGAGCCGCAGACTGGGAGAGATTTTTCCCTCAGTCCTAAAATGATTTGATGGTTTGATGATTTGAAGTCTTCCACTGGTTCCTATCTATCTTCTGCCTCTGCGGGGCATTGAAGGTCTTATGCAAACACAATTGGTTTTAATGAACAGGAAGGCCCTGCTGTTTTATGAGGATAAGTTAGTGTATGATTATACACACAAAATCCCTCTCTCTCTCTCTGTCTTTCTTTTTATCTCTCTCTCTCTGATATATGGTTTTCTATAGGAAAGACAAAAATAACAAAAAATCTTTTAACTGTCAAACTAATATTTAATTGTTACAATTAAAGTTGAGAGCACATATGCTTAAATCTCGATATGTGTCAAGACATGTTATCTGTGCTATGGTGTACACATTAGTTTAAAACCATGTTCTCAGTAATTAACATTTGTCTCATTTGTGTCTGATTGTATTTATCCTAAGGAATGTTAAGGGAAACATCTGTGACATGGTTGGTACCTAAATCAAACTGATTTATTCTATTATCTTTTCTGATCTATTTAACTTCTCGCTGGGTCACACTTTTTGCTCCTTGATGCAAAACTATGCAAAGTAGTTTCAAATATATATATACATATCATGCAAACATTCTTTTCAAGAAGTGTCAGCCCTGTGTCAAGGTCTGTTTAAGCTTACACCAAAGCCTTACCTCCACCCAAATAATAACCTTCCACCAGAACTATTTACCTGCTGAACAGATCTGACCTGCACTGATGTGAACAATAATGAGCACCATTACATTTGATTACATTTGAGTAGTGACATAGAGATAGAGCTGAATACATCAAAACTTATCCTACATTTTTTCTTAGATTTTAGAAAAGTGTCAAACTCCTGTGTATTCATTCTAAACCGGCTTAAACTTTGGATTTAGAAGTGGGTAAGATCTTGTGTTTGTTTTGTTTGGGACTTAGTCCACTTTGCAAAAACACAATGTTGTTTATTATTTTTATTTATTATTTTAATTATTTTAAAGTATTTATGAGCACACTTAGTTTGATTTCCTTTAAAGGGATCTTAATTTATTTGGTGTGTTCACACACAAGCCAACATTTCTTGTGAACAAGACCCCTGAAACTAATAAAGTGTGAAAATACCCTCAGACGGGAAAAATTTGCCTTTCAAAGCAAAAAAAGCACTTTAAATATAAAACAAACATCTGCAAAACTTCCTTTTTTAAGAGATTAGTAATGTTAATATGTTACTTTAGGTTATACTTTAGGTGTTTTAGGTGATATGTTTCTTTAAGTGCTGTAGCATAAGTAACTATTTTTATAAGGTATAATGCAATAATGTAAGCCTTGGCGCACACTTCAGATTCCCTGGTGTGCTGGGCGAGATAAACATTTATTTTCACTCAGTGCACTTTCTAAAAGGATTCAGCCTTTCTGTTTTATCTGCAATGATGTGCTTTCTCTCCTCTCTCTATAGACATTCCTGCCGGCCAAGGTAATGCAGATTTACCCTTTGCACCACAAATGTGTTTAGAAAAGATATGATATACGAGACCCACTGTTTTATGACTGGAGCCGTTCATTACATTCCTAAAGTAGCAGCATATCTCAGCGAATACTGGACTCCTTCACCTCCCAGCCTGACCTGTGTGTGTCCTCCCAGATCAACAGTCAATTACACACTCGCTCTCTCACTTTCTCTCTCTGAGAAGAAAGGAAGGTTTCGGAGCTGGCCGCGGTGCCACTGCTTGACTAATTAGAACCAGGGTCTGTTAAAACAGAACTTTAGTCAAACATGTAGTAAAACCCTGAAGGCAAATCATAAACTAGTCCATTTCTTTCATTCTTTCAGAGGGGACGTGGTCTGAAACCTGGGCGTAAACTTTTACGAGCACCCCTGGGGTCACCAGTAAACCTGTTAATAGAGATGAGATATAAGGGCTCCCAATAGCCTCCCATTTCGTTTGTTTTTTCTGTTTTGGTGTGTTTTTTTGTGTTCTTAAGTAGGGTCAAGTGCTTGGTTTCCAGGTGAATGTGGGCAAACTCAGAGTCTCTGAGAGCAGCATCACCAAATCAAAACAGTGTCAATATCATATTTGACATGTTAAATCATATTTTGCTACCAAAATCTCTGTTCTGAAGCTAAATGGAAGTTATTAAAGAGAAATGGAATATTTATTTAGGGAATGTTGACACTTTTTCATATTTGTCTGTGAGAGGGATAATTAAAGATAAATATTAAAGAAGCCTCATAACCTCATAATCAATATTTGAAATAAACTATTTGACCTCGTGCAGTTAACAATCAAAATTTTTTAAAGGTTAATCACCTTTCAAAGACTATTGTTAAGAAAGATAAAAGAAAATATTTTTAAAAAATATCATCTTTATAATACAGTTTTGGCCCTGTTTTGCATAAGCATGTAGTTTTTTTATATGCTTTTACATAATTTCAGATTAAATTAGTAGTTTGTCTCTATATATGCAGGTCTATAATAATAGGCAAAACTTTGGCAGCACACATACACATGCAAAAACACTTTTTAGGCCTGAGGCGGAAATTTAAACCCTGATCAGAGGTACAAAAAATCTATTAGCACAGGAATAATGATGCCGTTGAAAAACCTGACAAAACAATTTGTTAATATTATAAATGATAATGATTTTTAGGCAGTCATGTTGCCCCCAGGCAACAAAAACATGCAGCGTACTAAAACATGTCACAGGGTTTATATATCTACGTTAGCATTGTTACAAGGGTAACATGCTTCATATTTCAGATCTATGCTAAGTGTCTCAGATTACTGCATATTCTGAGCTTTCCTACCCCTTAGACCACCCCCGATTAATCTTTCCCTCATAGCGCCTTTATAATTTGCCATTACAAAAGCCATTAAAGCATAGCCTGATTCGGGCCCCTGGAGGATATTCTAGCTGAGAGATCGAGAGGCTCCTAGAAGCCCCCGGTGGCCCTTTGCACCTCGGACAAGCCCCGTGCCGAACAGACAGGTCCTTAAAGCTGGGTGAAAAGATCAGCCAAAAGAAAACAAGCATGATTAATGAGAGAAAACGAAGGCCCTTTGCTTTCTTTCATTTGCTCTGATTCTGGTCTTCAGTGAGCTATTAACCCACAGGACAACTGTCCACCAGCATGGTGAGAAATGAGTTCCCAGTGCACGGTTCAGGCAAATGTTTATGCCTCTCAAATGAAGGTTGAATCAAGCAACACTGAGAAAGTGGAGGAATGTGGGTGGAGAGATAAACAAAGCTTTACAAGAGTGTTTGGAGTCAGAGTTGTCAGAGTTGAACTGATATGATTAGTAATGGTCATACGGAAGCTCGGCCTAATCACTAAATCATTTTTTATATAACAACGTGTAGCAAAATTACCTCTGATAGTTAAATGACCTGATTTATGTTGTTTCAAATGAACTGTAAGGTTATAAATCATGTAGCCTACCAACACTCTGAGGGAATTCAATAAGCATGAATTGTTACTGATGTTGTTTGTTTGAGCTGTCCTGATTCACTAGAGCAATTATGCAAATCAGAAATGCGCCCAAAAATCACAGGGTGCATCAGCTCCTTAGTCACTGAGCCATTTTAAAGATTCCATTGCAAAATTCTTCCAGTGCACCAAAACGAAAAGTTTCCCCTAAAAGAAAACAACCCACAATGCATTGCATTGCACCAGGGAGCATCATTTATATAGCCAGATGATCACTACCTTCCCTTACTGGAAATCATGTTCCATTTTCTAAAGCCTCGCAGCTCAAACCTTTAAACATCATGAGGCTAGGGCTGGAAAATTCTGTGAATTTCATTAATTTAATGGTAATTTACAGGAATATATAGGAATTATGGCACACACATGAAGAAGAGTCATATATCAAAGACATAACTTGTTTTAAAAAGACAAACCGTTATTTAATTTATATTTCAACATAAGCATAAACAAATCACTAGACACATAAGAAAAACATTTAAAATGAATATTTAGCTGAAATGTTCTATGGAAATGCAACAGAATGATTACATTATTTTTCATAATGTAAGGTACAGCTTGAAAATGCCACTAAGATATCAGTCCTGTTTGATAATGCAGCACAATACCAGGATCTGCCTAACCTGGATGAGGTTGTACAGCATTACTTTGCGAGACACTTGAATTTAATGCTCCTTATTATAATTCTCTTCTCACATATTTTACGAATCACCACTGTCATGATTGTTAAAAAAGGTACACTAACATTTATATACAATTCAGTTTCCCACCTGCTGTCCATGGGCTGTCCACTATGCAATTTAGCACTTTGGCAAGAAAGGTGCAACCTAACCTTAGAATATAAACTGCATGATTTAAATGTGCAGTGTTTTTGCTCAGCTGAATATGACCCTTTGTGCTGCACTTCAGCGTTTCTACTTGTGCTCTAAGCTAATAATAAACTACTTGATATTATGTAATATATATAATTAAAGCACGCTCTTTTTTCATGATTGGGCGTCTGCTGAGCTACCAATGGTCATTTATTTAGCTGAAAAAAAGATAAAGTTATAAGAGGCAACACACAGGGTGTAAATGTACTGCTCTGTGTTAAGGATCTGGATGGTGGTATGGGTCACTGCAAGTCCAGCCGCCCGCACCTGGACTGGAGTGAAATGGAATATGGGCTGAACTCTGTATGTGTGAATTTGAGGCCTGCCAGTGATGAGAGAGACGCTCAGGGTCATGGGAGAGAGAGAGAGAGAGAGAGAGAGAGAGAGAAAGAGAAAGGGTTAGTCACACAGACAGTCTCACACATTAATGTGTTTCAAAGCTGTTCCCTCTGCAGGGGTAAAAAAAACACCATCACTTTATATCTGCAGAAATCCTGTGAGTACTAACCCTGCAGATTTCACATTCATGAGTGCTTCAACTTTCAAAAGACTTTATGTAGAAAAGGTCAAATGTGATTTAGATATGAAGACAAATCTGATCATTTTATGTCAACTTTGAAAAATTTAACCTTATGACAAATGGCTTGCGGGTCTTTAAACATGGCCCTTAAAAATATCAGATTGGATGGTCACACTCAGTGCAAGGGAAAACGTTTCAGTCTTATTTCTTTGCACCAGAAAGAGAAATTTGATGTAATCAAATCTATAGAAGTGATGAACAGAAAATGTAATCTTATGTCTGAAATGTCAATGTCCAAAATGTCATTAGAGCAGACAATGAGATATATCTTACAGACACATGTATGTTTCTGCTCATGGCCCACTGGGAGAGGGGAAATAATCGCTCATTAACCTTTGAACTGGAGAGAGTGTTGATTCATCAGCCTGTAAGACATTAGCCTTCACATTAACACACACACACACATACTAAACATAAACATACACATTCCCTGCAGTAGGACTGGAAACAGGCAGTTTACATTTTTAAAATTTAAAGTCAGGTAAGGCATATACGCTGTTACTATTGTACTAACTAGTGCAGTTTGCTAAGGGAAGCATCACTTTTGCTATTTGGGGTTAGAGATTTAAACTGTTAAAAGCAACTCATCCCTTACATTGTGCTACAGACATGGATTAGTCCTCAAATTGTATTGTTGTTGTGTTTTTCTAAGTGATCAGACTTATGATTTTCATTTAGAGGATAATAAAATGAGCATACAGTCTCATAAACCTACATTGAGCCCCCTAAACCACTGTATCTAAATGCCCAGATATCACAGAGAATTAGAGATGGGCTTTTTTGACTTGGATAGTAAGCTATCACCCCAAACACCCCAGTATAGTAGGAAAGATCTCTGTTTGTATGTGTTCATTTGTGTATAGTTTTGATTTGCCTTCTCACAGAAGCTGTAAGTGACCAAACCAGGTCTCATGTGCTGACATTATACATACTGTGGTGTTAGTTATATGTGTGTCAGTGTTGTGTAAAAACAAACTAAATGCCAGCAGCAGTCGTCCTTGAGAGCGGTTAGCAACTGCTTCAAACTCGCAAAAACTACAACCCATATGACATTTCTTTCAAATAGAAAGAATGGGGGGGAAACATTTTTGACTCTGTTGGCCCTGTTAAAGAATAGCTTTTATTGATTTTGACCACAGAAACTGAGCAGAACTGTAAAATGTTTCATGTTTGAGTAACACTAACTTGCTATTGGATGGTTGGAGAACATGATGGAGTGCTGTATTGCTGTTTTTGGGTTTTCTGAATTGCCACTGTTCAGAGGTTTGATTCAGTGTAGCTCTGATGCACAAGTGTCAATGACTTGAAGGTCTTAAAGGATCTTAGTTTCTTAACAGCAGCCAGTGTGTTTGCTTGTGTTATCTCAAATGTGAGGGAGCACACATCCATCAGGGTTGTACAGTTCCTTTAATTTTTGTATATGTATTTACACATTTTAATATAATTTTATATACACTTTGCTATTTCTTTTTATTCGTAGATTGGGTACAGTTGGGTGGGCATTAAATTTGGTTTCCTGAACACTCTCTTTCTTTGGACAAATCAGTAATTATGCCTCAAACTATATACTTCAACATACAACGACACACATAAGCTATAATATCAGGCTCTTCTATCAGTCCACACCAGAAAACAGGAAGGGACATGTGCAGCTGAACGTGCAACTGATGGACAAGAAGCTTGTTAATTATTCAAGAGTTTGAAATTAAGGGGACATTGTGCTTGTCTTTTTTTGAGATCGGTTATTAGAACTCCATGTTGTTGTCCATTAAGGGTGTAACACAGTTAGAGAAGATTCCCAAATGTAATATTTTTCAAACAAATATCTTTTTATATAAAGACCAGACCGATTACAGCAAGGAAACACAAGAGTGTTGGTAAATCATTCTTTACATGCACATTTGTATTTTGAAATTTCGTTATGTGTGGTGCTGGCTAAAACAAACTGTTAGTATTGCTGGTATTGATGTACTAAACCTCAGCACAGAACTGTTTATGTGTTATAGGCATAAATGATGATGCATTAAAACTTGAAGCTTGTTAATGAGAAATGTGCTGTTACTTTTATATTTAATTCAACATAATCGTTTTTAGCCGGCAAATGATAACACAAGTAAAAATATCCTCATATTTTTACATTGAGGGATCTGAGCCATAAAGTAATCGGTTATAATATAATATAGGAATATATGAATTAATATTCCTTTCATTTAGGACAAACATTAAAAATATCTGTGTTGGTAAAACGTGCCATCAAATATTCTAAAGAATGATTTTATAAATATGCCAGAATGTGGCAAATAATGCATTCCGCATATAAATGACAGCCTATGTACAGTGTATAAACTTATACACCTTTGAGTCAGTGTTGGACGTGTTTTGATATTTTGTCTTTCACTTTTTTCATTTAGTTCTTGCTCATTCTCTCATAAATTGGGAACTCTAATCAGTGTGTCAAGCTGCTTGTGAGTGTGTGTGAAGCATTTTGTCATCACTGCGTGTGTGTGTGGCAGTGTGTATGAAATGTGTCTGTTCTGATCTGGCGGCCTGTTTGCAGTCTCTACATCATCAGAGTAAAGGCAAGAGTCGCTACCAGATGGTTAAACAAACACATCACCCAACTGCACATAACTCAGATCCTGTTAGTGTGGGCTGCCAAGGGTTTGAGGGGAAGTGGAGGGACTTTCTCCTCTCCTCACCTCTCCTCTCGCTTCATTCTAAACTCTTTTCTTCCCATCACACTTTAAGAGAATGAGAACAGCATGGGAAAGATTGTGCAGCCTATCGCTGTATTTCATTGTAATCAGGAAACACATTTGTCTGTGTTATTACTCTCAGTTCCATGTGTGTTTAATAAGAAAGTGGAAGTGTGTGTGTGGTTTAATGTGTTTGAGTTGAATATGTGGTTTACGAGGAGACAAATGTATATAATACATTTGTGTCCTTGTAAACCATAAGTATAACAATGTAAACATGGTTTATGGGGACACTTTCTGTGTCCTCATAAACCAAATCATTTAAAAAACATACTAAATGGTGGGGGTTTTTTGTTCATTAAAAAATGCCAAACCTTTTCTGTGAGGGTTAGGTTTAGGGGCAGGGTTAGAGTTAGGGGATAGAATATACAGTTTGTATAGTATAAAAACCATTACGGAGAGTCCTTATAAACCACATATGCCAACATGTGTGTGTGTGTATGTGTTTGTGTGACATGACATTGTGCTGGGCTCTTAGTAAGAATGTGCAGTAGAGTTGTTGAAGGCCAGGGGTCAGAGGTTAAGAGTTTGTAGGACACAAGTTTACAGCATTTTACTCTCTCTTTAGCTCACCTCTTTGTAGAAGACCTTATTGGTGCCCTGCTCTTCATGTTTACACATGTATACACACATATACAGTATATCTGTAGGCCAGTATGTACAGTAGCGCCAGAGAAGCTGCTTTGAAACTGGCTTGCTTTGCTTCATTCTGCTTAAAATGTATAATTTTACTATAGTACAGTTACTCTATAAAGCAACTAATTACAAAACTACTAACTACTAAAGCAGTTGAAGGGTATGTTTACTTTACATTATGATAAAAAATATATTTACTGTAACACTTTACAGTAATGTTAAATATATGAATGACTAATTAATTATATATATATGTGATATATATGAATATATATGATATATATATGAATATATGAATGATTGGGACATGAAAACGCAGTGGATAGTAGAAATGTTAGCAGGAACGCTATTGTTCACATACTTTATGTCTTGAAGACTTTTGTTTTCTCTTCATGTGAGCAGGAACTTAATCTCATGCATACACAGGTTTGACTGCTTTAAATGCCCAGCTTGTATCAGCGAGTGTGTGAAGGTGGCTTTTGGCTTCCCCATCATTCGTCATCAGAGACCACAAGTGGGTGCTGCAGATCTTCTCTGAGGTTGGTGACTCGCACAATAGTGTTCAAGAATGCATTGCATTACCTGCTTGTGTGTTTTCTCTCTTAACAGCAGCAGAGGAGGGGCGATAATTATTATCGCACATCAACAGAGGCAGATGGGTGGAGTCTGACATCAGCAATGCTCTAATGTGGGACTTCATGACAGTGTGAATTACATTGGGGTCTTAGTATGTGTAAAAGACCTCTGAAGTTTAAATATCAACTAGTGCTGTCACTCCTACAGGTGCTAAAATGTGATTGTCAGAGGAGGGACCAGGGGAGGGCGCAGAGTTAAACCAGATGTTTTCCCCAAAGAGAGGAAAATAAAAATGATTCCTCTTGTTCTCCTCCACCTGTAAGATGGGTGAAGTGCTTCTCATTTTTGAGGCAGAGGTTGGGAGCTTTTCGACAGCATGTAAGAGCATTGCATGACAGACAAACTGCAGATCTGAAATGATCAGGGGACATTTGTGTCAATCTATCTAAAGGGAGATTTAAGGGGTTCATTGCACTGTTTTTTAATTATTGATCGATGCACACGTTCAGATGGACCTCTTTAGATGTTGCAGAGCATCTGTTTGTGTATTGCCTTATGCCACAAGATGCCGCTTCAAAGTTTTCATGCTTTAAAAAATGTGTCTTGAGACCCATGCATTCTTATCCTCTGCAAATATACCTAAAAAATCCTAAAAAATAAAAATTCCTAAAAAGAGTCCTAAAATGTATAAATAAACCAAGTTTCCATGTCTTAATAATAAAAAAAGCACTTACTATGAAAACTGGCATGTGGTCAAGGTGCATGATTACATTTCTGAATGTGTATAAGAGTGCATTTATTCAAAAATGTACATCCACCTGTGTCTACGCTTATGTGTTTTAAGTTTTCTGGATATGAACCCCATGCTTCCAAATAGCACAACTGTTACCTGTTATCTGTCAGTCTGCGTGATTGAGTCTCACCACAGACAACCTGGAGAGCAAAAGAGAGAGAAGTTCAGATGAGAGGGGCCACGGAAGGCTGTCGTGACCCCGGCACTGCCTGGCGAGCATGCAGTGATAAAGCAGGGACTCTCACGTATGAAGATGGAAGTAAAACAGGCTGTATTTATCTCTCTGCACACACACTGCTGCCAAGATCTTTGGTGATGTCATCCACCCATACCAAAAAGAGATTGATGCCTTCTGCACGCAGATCTAAATGATATAAATTAAGGAAAAAAAGAGAGGGTTTTGCTTCTGATGAAGATGGCCAAATGTGAGGCGAGTATCACATCTTGGCTGGCATGCTCTGCTTTTGCCCTTGACTATCCCAGAAAGGCTACCTCACTTATTTCACATTATGTCTTTCAACAGCTTCATTCTGAAGTGATGACTTCACTAGAGAGGAGAATGGGAATCATTTACTAGCACATGTCACAGCGTGATATCAACTGAACGTATCTTAGACTTTACCCACAATTCAACAGGGTTGAGCCTGCACAGCTACTGGCAATCCGAGGTTAGAAACATAATATGTGCAAGTATGTGAATTCAGAGGCTTTAACAAGCTCGATTTCACAATTCATAGCGCAGTGCAAATACGAATTGCATTCTCAGCGTTGTCGTAATTTTTCTCTACGGTCAATTTTTGCTTTTAGGTCAACTGCTGTCCTGGCTAACAACAGTTGTAGAGAATCTTGCTGAGCAAGTAACAGTTACTTATACTCTGCACATGTTTATAGCCACTACCTGAATAATAACACATTTAATACAGATGTTTGAAGGAAACTCTATCGTCCATTTGAGTGCTGAGGTTTGTTGCTGCCATATTAATGCAGCAATGCAGGTTAAATGCAGCTGCAACACATTGGTTGAATCATGTCTACATTTGTGCAGTTGTGTACAGTGTATAATGAGTGTTCAATTCACACTGAAATTGTGAAAACTCACACTTACCATAGTGTCATTCTCATTGTCTTCTGTTTGATGGTGCAGCAAGTATTAATCTGTTGCTAAAGAGCCTGTTCTTTTTATACAAATTCACTGACAGTGATTTTATCTTAAGCTGTCATGAGGTTATTTTACTTCAATTTGCAGTGCAATTTATTTTTGTACAGATTTGCCTCCAGGGTTTTAACCTTACTGACAGCTTTTACCTCAGTTTTAAGTGTAAATGTATTGCTCTTAAACTCTATTCACTGGTGTTGCTGTTGGACAGTGTTACTTTACAAAAATGAGTGTTTTTATATAGGGTGGTGTCAGGCAAATTGGACTATTGTTTGTCATTAAGATTATTGTCCACAAGTGGCCCAGTTTACCTGAACTCACCCTACTGTTTAATGGTCATATTTCACAGTATTTGCCTTAAATATCTGTTGGTAATTTTCTCATTCTATTTTTAGGAGGTACAACTATATCTGTCTGATTGTTGGCTGAGCACCAATTGATGGATCTGACCTTGTAAACGTTTTGATAGTGTGAGTCTTTGAATGAGAGCGCAAGAGAGTAAGATAGAAAGAAAAAAGCAAATAGAAGGCACTTTGGAACTTGTTGGCCTGCCGAACACAGCATCAGTTTTCTGCCAGGAAAATCCACATGAGTCGTGATTCGGAGTGTCATACTGGAATAGCGAGAAGAGGTGACATTACTATAGGAGAAGTGAGATGCACTGGAAAGATGTTTATCATCGTCTTTATTTCACTGATTCCTAAAGTGTCTCTATTTATAGAACACTTTGAATAACCTGTGTGTAGCGTGTGTGTGTGTATGACCTGTCCTAGCTATATTACACTAAATTACACTTGAAAACAATAGCCCCTTTTACACAGTAATCCTGGAAATTTACCAGCAAATTGCCAGAATAACTTTACCAGTAAATACACAAATGTGTCATTCACACAAGCAATGGTGTTCCGTCTTTTTCTGGTAACATTCCATTCACACATCAGTACTGTATTTTTATTCAGTCATCTTTACAACACCCATTCACTATAACTAAACCAAAGTTTTATTTATTTTGTAGGGATTTTTCTTGGTAATTAATTATATTAGTATCTTTGGTAATCATAATTATCTTAATTCAAAAACTCAATTTATATTGCTGTAGATAAGTGTGAAAGTCTTGCATGTCCTGTCTCTCTCTGTCCCACTCTCTCTCTCTCTCTCTCTCTCTGTCAGCATGACCAGAGAGTGACAGTGAGACAGTGGGCTGAGATGAGATTGTGAGAGTGAATCGTTTGGGGAATTAAGTCGCATTGATCTGCCCTCTTCTCTCTGTCCCTGAGCCCATAAAAATCATTAACCTTCTGCTACAGACAAGCTAAAGCCACAGCTCAGTATCTAACGGAGGTTAATTAAAACTAACTGTAGGGAACGGGGGTGTCGAGAGGTGGCTGATCTCAGGGGAGAGTCACACAGACGTCTAAATGAGCTCACAGCAGACTGCACACTCACGCACACACACAGACACTCAAACACTGAATGATATCATTGTCCGCCTTTTATGGGACATGATCTCTAATATTCCTTGGGGTCTTTTTTTAAAGATTAATATAGACCGTGGTTGTTTTCTCATAATTTATTAACCCTTATCCTGCTGAAGGACAATTGAGTTATTAATAGTTTTCTAGTTTAAAGTCAAGGCTGTTTCTCTCTACAGATTATGTTGTTTCAGAGGTTTGTTTGGCTTTTGGCTTTTTTTTGGCTTTTGTTTGTGTATTTGTTATTTGTGTATTGCAGCTCACAAACTGTAATAAAACGCATTGTGTTGCTCATTATAGGTGGCACCTAATGTTTGTGGCTTTAGTTTAAAACACTGATCATCATTTTCTACCTTTTCCTTTTTTTTAAAACAGTAAAATGCATTTACAATCTAATATGTTTGCCAAAGCAAACGCACCAATTGCTGTTGTTTTGAAGTGTGAATTATGAAAATGTTGTATTGAGTTGTATTGGTTAAGGAATAGGGTTCAGTCCGTTCCATCTGGTAACTGATTAAAGTAATTCAATTGAAGGTGCACATTTATGAATCTTGTCAACAACAGAAAGCTTAAAACAAAGAAAATTCAATCTGCAGTGGCCAATTCATTCTGTACATGACTCAAATCTCTGATTATTATACATTTTTAATGAATTTCTTATTGAAGACTGTGATTATGCCTCAAATAATGACATTTTAAATTCTATGCCTTGATATAAAGCTTTGTAGGAATGTATCTCTGAATTGGATTACAGTAACATACTTTAATGATGTACAATATGAGTTCCTCTCCCTTTTGTGGATAAACAGATAATACTGCCACAGTGGAAAGGACACAAGTTTATTGCTCCCTATTGAACATGTTATTGCTTTTCTCCCTGTAGAGTTTCTGTCCCAGGTGAGCGTGAGAGTGTGTGTGTTTTGTGTGTGTGTGTGTGTGTAAGGTCTCAGTTCAGAGCTGTAATTAAAACTCTGTTGCTGACTCAGCCACAGCTTCAGAGAGGAGCAGCAATGAGCTGCAGTGGAGAATTAGAAGGACTCTCATACACAAAGCTGCTTGCTTCACAGAGCCAGTAAGTCCATTTAACACCAGAATACCAGGAAATATTTCATTATAGGGAAAATCTGACTCACATCTGACCCCAATATAAAAGAAAGAAAAAATATTTTTAAAGCATATTTTATAGATATTAAGTTCTTTCTCTATTAAAAAGAAAATAGTACATTTTTTTGAAAAATGTATTAGTAAATGCTGAAATTTACATAAATTAAAATTAATAAATGCTGTGGATGTATTGACAGTGATTAGTTCATATTAACTATTAACTATGTTAACTTTATCATGAAGTGTAACAGAAAGTTCTTTTGGTTCCACAACAAAACAAAAGGGCCCTAATGCAAGATTAAAGACCCACCTCAACAAAAAACTGTCAGGGTCCTGGCTTCATTGTCTTGGTTTTTTTTCTAAATTCTCATGCCAATATCCTGACAAAAACAACACTTTAGCCTAAAATGATTTTAAGTACAGTTTAAATAACTATTAACATCATTAAATGTACATTAAAGGCTTTTTAGTGATGATTCAGAGTCCCGACAGAAAAGATGAGAGAAGAGAAAGAAGAGGATGGCAAAAGAAGAAGCATCTATAGTAACATCTGAACAGTCCTCTCTGACTTGCTGCTGGCTGTCAGAGAGCAGCTCAGCTCATGTATTCAGTATTGTGTTTCTGACACAAGCCGCTTTGTTTGTGATGAATGGCTGTGCCAAAGCTCCTGACGGCTTCGCTGTTCAATACATATAGATACAATACCAGCTGCCTCTGTGACACGCTGATGGGCTTTTGTCCCTATTTCTTTCCATAACATTTAATCTCACCCACCGTATCGCGGGCGTTGCTGGGGACGGGTGGATCGGACCCAGAATGGACATCACTGAATACACTGTGTGACTTTCTTGATGGCTGAGCAGAGAGTTATTAACACATACAACTGATCTCTGTCTGAGATACAGGTTTCCTTAAAAGACTGTTGGTAGGACCAGTGTTGGACTGTTTTGTGTTTATAGATTTGCTGTTTTCACGCAAAGACCATGAAACATTGTTTGGGAGAACAAAACAAAAGAGCTTTCAGACCACAGAAATATGACACATTAAAGAGCCTCCCTGGTCTGAATAATGTTTTTCTTTTCTGTTAGTTCAGATTGTATAGGCTGTCTGTGATTTACTGCACTGCTTTATTTAATTAGACATTATGTAAGACAGTCTTTTAAAACAGATGCTATTTTTAACAGATTTACTCTAATCACTTTCTTTGTCATAGCAGCTGTTGTTCTTTAGTATGAGATAAAATGTCAAACATGATATTGAAAATGAAGGTTTGAAACTACTGGCAATCATCTGGAATTGGGGGAATGGAACACTGATCTCCTGCTAGGCACAAAGTTTTGTGCACAAATCGAAATTTTAAAAGTGTGGTATCTACAATATCATTGTTAATATTGCTTTGAGCGTTGAGATTTAAACTAATCTTTCTAAAAGTAAAACTTTGCTTATTTTGTTTGGCAGGCGTAAATGGAGCTTTTAAACAACCAACAATTTTCACAAGGTAGACAATTAAACAGGTGTGAAAAATATTTGACCTGCAGCAAAGGATGGCTCTGAACTTGGATGTGGGCTCTTTTGTCTTGGCAAGTAAACAACTAACTACTAGAAACCCAGTCCCTGCCTATCTAACAACACTTAGTACATCTTAATAAAGCTCATAGCAACAACCTGCATCCAGCATTGTAAGGGGTTTCTTCAGAACAGTGTAGTTTGACTAATGTAGTTATGTTACGAGAACTGCAGCATTCACAATAAATTCAGCTTCTCTGGATTATAACTGCACATATAATTCTGGCTGGTTTCTGCATTTCCACCCCAGGATGCTATACAGCCTTGAAATAAAAGTCTTGTTTTCTGACATATTTACTGTTAAGATTTAAATCCCCCTTAAACACTGTCATCTACAATTATTTATTTCTTTCTCCACCAAAAAACTAATCCAGAGTGCTTAAAGGGATGATGTACCAGAGCACACATGCTTTAAAAGGTAAAGTGATAAATATCGGTGGTATGTTTGCAGTTGCCATCAGCAGAACGACTGGGTGAATTTGTGTTTCTTATTGTATATGCCTCCCTCTCCACTACCTGAGTGCAGGCCAAATACAGCTGAAGGCTAATTTTGTGTGTGTAGAGTGACCTCGGGCCCCTGAGATACACATTCACAGGGACTGCTGCTTATGAATGAGCTGGAGTGTAGGTCTATTTCTGATATTTATGGGCAGCGAGGACATTGTAAATTATGGCACGACTGAGAATCTAGCACTTTCCCATTTTTTTCAATCTGTTTCACTGTACACATCCCCCGTGTTTTTTGTGGCTTGTTTTTCTTTTTTTCTTTTTGAATGGATTTTTACTACTGGAAAAATATAACAGAAGAAAAAATTTAAAAATATTAACGAAATGTTTATATTGTCACCTGATCATTCGCAATGGTAGTTAGATTTGTTTAAGAAGTGTTTTAAATACTAAACTAACTTTCACATCAGCTCTCAAAGGAAAATATTCAGGAAAGTTTGTATAACTACATACTGTACAGTAATACTGTACTGCCACAATAAAAATACTGTAGCTGTCATAATCATAGCAATGTAACCCAGTGTGTTTTAAACAATTTCATCTTAAATTTTCTGACAGATGGATGCATGGATAGATGGATGAATGGATGGATGGATAGATGATGGATGTACTGATTTTCATATAGTTTTTTGTTAACGTATAGTTATTCTTATCATGCACTCTTTTTTTATCCTGTTTCTTCAGTCTCATCCAGTGTTTAGTGAAAAATGTTCCACAAGGGAAAAGTTCTTTTTCCTCCATAAGATGACTTACTTCCAGGGAGTGAATAGTTTCTTTTTTTGAGTCCAAAACCAGAGGGGTAATGAAGGTTTAGTCGGGTCTGTTTCTTTGGGATGTTTTGAAAAATTATCTTTCTGTGCTCTCTGACAGTGCAATTTATCTGGCATTTCCAATTGGACTGTATTTATGGAATCCATCTGGGATGTATGCAACACTAGTCCCCCAATTCCTTATGTGTAATCAGGTCTGGACTGGTTTTACACTGTGGTTAGTTTTGCACTGTTTTGTTATTTAGCTAACCTATGCGTTCTGTTTGGGTCTTAAAATGATGAGAATTATTTACATAATCTCAACAGAATATGGCCATTTAAATACTTTGCCAATTTTACTTAAAGTATGAACTTTTATTAAATAATGTTTGTTATCCTGACAAAGAATAATTTTCCGGTGTCCTCTCATAACTATACATCTCTCTAACTCTACCTTTCTCTGTGTGTACGTGTCATTTAAGTGTTGCGTGCCTTGGGAAAGTTCAGCGCTATATACTGGATATGTACTTATTCTAAATCCCGCGCAAATGGATTTTTCATTGCATTAATCCACCAGATCAGGTGGGTTTTGTCAAAGTGTTAAACTTTAATACTTTGGGTAATTTATCTTTGCGGAAAAACCGGGGCTCTGTCAGCGACCAGACGAGCCATTTCCTCATTGTGCGTTCGGAGTGAAGGTGGAGAGGGCAAGCGCTGATCACAGCTTAATCAAATCCTTATGCGCACTAGCTGCTATAAAATACACAAAAACTCTCTCTGGAGAGGGAGCTTCACTTGTATGTAGATTAAGTATTTATTTGCGAAATCACAACGTTGCTGCGCATTCATTGCCATCCCATTTCCACTCGCATTAATTTTTTTTAAATGCGTGCAAACATTATATGCAGATTATATGCCATTCGTAGTTTTGGGAAACATTATATATTACAGTATTCATGTTATGTATAACAATTGTATGTAAGTTGTTTTTATTTTATTGGCAGATAGAATGGATGTATAATTGAATGTTGACCCTGGTGAACGAGTTCCTACAGTCTGCCACATAATAAAATTTCAATTATTACGAATAAAAAATGTAAACACTAGGCCTAATAAAAAGATAATTTGTTTACAATTTTACACTGTAAATGTGAAAATGTGCAGTTGTTTCTTCACAGAGCTGTTTCTGTCTAATCTCACCCTACAATTACTTAGATAGTATAGATAGATAGATAGTATAACCTGTATAGTCAGGTAAATGTAGTCATATCAGATAATTTAATCTAATTACACCAGCAATTTACTACACGAAGCACATTTTAACGTTGCCTAACAAAACGTCTTTACAATGCATTCACAATGTAGGTGCAGCAGACCCGCTTTCTTGTGTTTAAATTGGTAAGCACGCGTGCTGAAGCATTTCATTGTCAGCACTCGGTGCTGTTTGCTGAGCAGGTCCTGTCCTTGACAAATCCAACATTAAACCCCGAACATTAATCAGCATAGGTTTTCTGATGTGATGATTCAACCCCCCAACCTTAAACTTTAACTTTGCCATTAGGCGCCCAAGTGGTCGCGGCTAAAATTGGCATGATTGATTTTGCGGCTGTTCCCACGGAGCAATGTGCTCTTGTGATAGCATTTATCTTCATAAGCGCTGATACACACCCGGAGTGCACTCTAAATCCCTCTTTAAAAAAGCGCAGTGGTGCTTATCAGGGAATTACATAAATCGTAATATTGCTCCTCCGCTAAAATACAGCTGGAGTTGTTGCTTCAGTTCTCCTAAAATGTTTGTTAGATCAATAATGTTAAGCATAATTTATAATTATACTGGTCCCAAATATGTATAGAATTTATTTCAAGGAATTATTTGTAACGAATATTGAGAATTAAAATGCGTCCACTCGGCTGAACAATGCAGGAATGTTAATTTAGATTGTTGACATCACAAGAATAACTGGTAGGCCTAAAAATACTTTTAAGAAATTAAGACCTGTGCTCAATATTGAAGTTATGTTCTCTGTCCTCTGTTGCCTTATCAAACCCGGGTCGCTGTGGCCGCATCTTTACCCAATCAAGCGCAGTGTGTGTGATTGTGGTATCATCAGTGTTCATCCTTTTGATCATTTCGTTCTGTGGTTTTGCTTCAGCTCAGATGACGCTGCGCTCAAAGGCCAGCATCCATCACATTCGCACAGGACAGGTATGCGTGTGTGTGTGTGTGTGTGTGTGTGTGAGAGAGAGAGAGAGAGAGAAAGAGAGACAGACAGAGAGAGAGCGTGCGACATGATTTGTGGCATTTCTAGAATATTTAGATTAAATACGTTTATTATTATGCATTTTTATAGAGCAATTTAAAAATGTTCTATAAAATAAAACAATTCAATACTATTATATTTTTATTTAACGTTGCTTTCTACACTCAAAACAATGCTGGGTTCTTTCTGTAACCACATTGTTGAGTTAAATGTGCTGGGTCATAATTCTGGATTGTTTGGGGTAAAGTAAACACTTTGCTGGGTTGTTTATGCTGGGTCAATGGGTCTTGAGGGGGGGTATTCACTGCTGAACATCTGGTTGGGTTATTCTGACCCAGTTAATGGGTCAATATTGCTCATTCTTCGCTAAACTTTCTGGATTCATAACTTGCCTACAGACTTGACGTTCAAGCAGCTCACAGCGGATTTTATAGTAAGATAATATAAATATTTATCTGTATTTCTTATTTTTATCCTTGTCAATTATTCAGTAATTCATCGCGTATGTAAAAGATAGAAAGCGCGTTCCGCATTAAAACAACACGCTGTGTGTTCTGTCTGTTAGTGCCTCAAACAAAGAATCCGGGGGGAAATTTACACACAGAGTTTTGTAAGGAAAACGTCTGATTTAAGAAACGGGTAAGTTCAGTGTCTGTATGTGTCATCTGTAATGTTTCTGTCAGAACCAGCATAATTTTATCAATAATAATAATAACTGTCGAGAGCTTTATAATTGTACTGGTAAATGAGCGCATCTGTGACGTGCAATCTTCACTGCTTAAACGTTGATTAATGTAAGATTAAATACATCGATTAAGCGTTTTATTGCCCTTAAGACCCATTTTAACAAGTTGCTGGGCCTTGGGTGGCCAAATTATGTTATAATTATTCGTGAGTTTAACATAGTGGTATGATTTAAATCGATTACATTACAAGTGTAACGTTAGCTAACGTTGCATGCAGTAATCTCTGGTTGTGTAATGCTATGAGGCTCGCGGTATGGCGTTTTAACTGATCGTTTTACTCTTTCAGTCAACGCTATCTTGCTGTACAAACAGAGACGAATATAAAAATCAAGTGGGCAAGCTCCATTTCACGTTTGTTAACAGTGGCGATTCTGCCTCTCAGTTTGGAGGAGTTTAACACACACATATACACACACACATGCTCTGTGGAATCATTGCATTCGTAGCATCATTCCTAGCACTGTGTTCGTGTGTTTTAGAGGGGAGTCGTTTCGTGAAATTGTAATTTACCTAATCTGAAATTTCATTTTAGTGACTCAGATTGTTGCTGGCACTGATGGACAGTTTTGAATTATTTTCAATTATTTTTTTATTATTTTAATTATTGAGATGTAATGTAGATGTCATGTAGTTCATCTAACTATATCTTAAGTGAACCAATTTAGCTAAATGATTAAAAAAATCATAGGAAGCTGGAGAATTAAATGATATGGGTGAGTTAATGAGTTTATTTTTTTCCTTTTGACCAGCTATTTACCTAATTCATTCAAACATGTTATGCTGGAATCGTTAGCCTGACACTAATCATACCTGAACACTAACATGTATCTTTTTGTATAACTTTTACATTATATGTTAGTAAACTCTATGCTAATATCAGCTTTTTTTGTTTCCATGTCTTAACCATGGGTTCACAGGGACAACCAAGGCAGACAGGCCCATCTCTGGTTCAGTCAGATGATCAGCCTTGTTCCGCCTAATGATTATCAACCAGAAGGTGATGGGAATCTGCGATGATCATCGCCTGCACCTTTGCATGCCATGAGCAGTAAGACATTGGCAGACCCTACTCCTCTCAGTTCAGGAACATCAACACACAACACACATAAAAAATTAAAGGATGCTGTATGCACTACTTGACAAACAATATAAGATGTACTTCTTGATTCTTGATTGACTTCTTGAATACTTTTTGAATGATTTAAATGTTTGTTTAACTGCCTGGCCGACTGCTTTCTGTGTTGCTTGTGTGGATTTAACTCATTAAAATCATATTCAAAATCACAAATTACAAGACATGTTGTTGTATTATTGTATTCCAGAACAACAGTAATTATAATATTGCATTCTTTTTCAAATTGTTATGTTTATTGTTATTAGTAAATGTAAAAGTGAGACCCAAATATAAAAGGAAATAACCCAGTGTACAGGTAATATTTAACCCAGAAAGAGAGTTAATTTCACCCACTGGTTGGGTCAAATGAAGTAACCCAGCACATGAGTAATATTCAATCCAGCAAGAGAATTTCACCCACTGGCTGGGTCAAATAAACAACCCAGAAATCTGAGTTAAATAGTAAAACCCAGCACTTGGGTCAAACCAACCCAGCATGTGTTCTGTCCAATAGTGAACCCAGCAGTTAAAAACAAGTTAGAGTTAAACCTGTGAGCTAAGAACAATAAAAAGTAACATAAATATTAGCATATTCATTAATATTATATAAATAAATATTAGTATTCTTTTTAACCATGATATAAATACTACATAAATAATTGTATTTATGGCGTTAAAGTTACTTTGTTACAAAGTTTACACTTATGTAACATATTATTATATTTCAGTTTCAAAAAAAATATTTTAGACAAGGAATATAGGGTTTAAATTTAAACAAATGTATATCTTTGTTCTCTGCATCACTCATATCTCTCTTTTTTAATTAGTGAGAAATTTAGTGCACACAGAAACAAATAATCAGTTTGATTTATGATGATGAATAACATGTATAATATGTAATCATGTTGTACAACAGCTTGCGATTATGCAGTTACTTATTGCGACTGTAATTATATTAATGCATAATCAAGACGAAGAAATGCAACGTGTTTTTCGTGAATACAAAAACAATTGAAAACAAAATATTTACGAGCCAAAATGATTCTTTATACATGAATGAACAGCATGGCGCAGGAGCAAACATTTCCATGATAGTGCCGTGGACTGGAACACACATCAGTTCTGTTTTGACTGCTTATTGGACGCCCAGACGCAGATGTGCGTAATTACGCGTGTCCATCATCGAAGTGTGTTGGAGTGTCAAACGTCCATTCAGGTGAAGAGAAAGAGGGGGTTTCTGTGGGGAGCGAGTGAACTTTATTGAGGATATCTGTAGCAGAGAATGTCTGTGTTAAAACGGATGTGACATGCAAAAATAACTTTTAAAGATGCGTTGGTCATGCAGCAGAGCATTAGAAGACGTGTTGTTGCACTGTCTGCACTAAGCTGTTCACATGGAGATATTCCTGGTTTATTTTGTGATTTAATAATATTAATCTGTAATTTATTTGTAAAAAACAATAATATAATATTTATTTGAAGTATTTAACATTTTGTTTGTCTAAATAGGCTTCTGCCCAAAAATAATTTATTTTACCTATGTTGCGTCAACAGCGGTGAGCTACATCAGATTCCCACGCTTTGCTGTTTTATCTAAATAATTGCGTTTATCAGTGGGGACGAATCCATTTCCTCCTGTTTACACCTTCGCTGCTTAACACACGCCGCAAAACTTCATAATACCCTTCAGGAGACGTGCCCCTACGGCCCTTTATATGATCTCAAACCGACCCCAATGGAGACCTGGCAGGGTGCGACACTGTTCTAGTGAGGTCTGATCCTTTGATCCGTGTGACCGTTTGTCCGGCGTTTTGGGCCGTGGGGGGGTGCCCGCGCTTTGGGGAACCAGTGCATTTGTCATCCAATGAGAGAAAACATCAACGGGTACTAAATGCTGCCAAACATGACACCATCAAAAGCAACATGGGATGTAAAACAGCAGGCGACTCTGACGTTTTGATTATATTGTTTTCAGAGAGAGGTGTCTAAATAATAAGGAGAGGTGCTTGGACCCTGCGCCAGCCAGTAAAAATGCCTCGCGCACAATTAACCTGTGACAGTCAGATCTGCAAGCACCTCACCATAAATGGATTTCCGATTTTACTGCTCCTTAATTGACTTGAGCTTGTCAAAGTCGAAGAAACACTAATCAATATGACATTATTAAACACAATTAACACTCAAGACTACATCGATTAGCTCATTACATACACCAACAGTCTGGTGGCTTTGGTGGCTAATTCATAGATTTGTATTTTTCTAATTTTTGATGAAGGATTAGCCTAAATTTAGTTTACGCAACATAATGGGCTGTCATATATTTTAATTAAACATCCTATAATTGTATTGGTCCCACTTTATATTAGGTGTGTTTATTCACAATGTACTTGCGTATAAAACGTAATACAGTGTTCCCATTGTTTAATTAGAAATAAAATATCTGCATATAATAAAAATCTTGACCCTATCCATAACCCGAAAACCACTCATAATCATTAACCTATCCATATCAATATGTATGTGCACACCTATGTTTTGGAAATAAGAGACACCAAAGCCAGATCACCACCTATAACGCACCCGAGGTTTATCACAGTCAAATGTCACCGCTTGGCTCCACGTTAATGCGTATGTCCCCGTATCATGTTGTAGTTAGTACAGCCATTTGGGTAAGAGATGGGCATGCAACTAGCAAGAGGCAAATGTTTGCAGAAACGAATGTGACTTATACGTAATTAGTGCAACGTAATTTTAAAGTATGTCAAAGCTAGATGGTTGTAGGAGAACATGCAACATCCCAGTAAGAAGCTCGCCAGACCTTTTAATTTTTTGGCTTTAAAATGTAGACTAATTCAGCGAATATTAAATCAGGAAATCAGAAAAATGTGCGTGAAATTAACTGATTTAGATCATATTATGTATTATCTCAGTTTTTTACCTAATATAAAAATGTTATATATAATATAAAATATTAAATAATTGTACACTTGGATACGGGAATAGTTGTTATATAAGGAGCTAAATTTTCCTAACCTGACCTCTAAAATAACTTTCGTTGGTGTAACCTAATGTAGTCTGGTTGGTCACATCATATTAGATATTTTAGTTAAATAAAATAACATCATTTGAATGTTCCTTACATAAGGCCTGTTTTTAATATTTTTAATATATTAATTATTAATTCTAATCAATTTTTAATTGTTTTGAATCTTCAGAAATAGAATCTAGCCGTTGCACAAGAACAGAATAACTTCCATTATTCTAATCTATTCTGTTCTATTCTATTCTATAGGAACATTACAAAAAGAAGAAAAACACGTCCACTAATGTGCGGTAAAAATCTGTATAATGTAATCTGCACAGTAGCATTATCCCCAATAAATGCCACAGCGCTGCCTGCTAGTATCTGTTCAGGGAAGTGACGCAGGGACAAACTAGGCGAAAATAAAACCTACTGCCCCTAAAGCCTTGATGATTGATGATGTCAGGTGTTCTGTTTCTAATTAACGTTTAAATTAGGCCAAAAAAAACTTTCGAGTTAGCACTGTTCTGCTAGAGACCCTAAAGATCCTCTCGGAGCTGTTTGGAGAATGCAAATCTAAAGACTTATCTTTAGAACTAATAATGCGCGGCGCATTTGAGAGAAATGTAACACCATGTCCAGCTTCGGTTTCTCTTTCTGCCCTCTGTGGGGTAATGCGAATGTGCTATTGTTGGCGCCGAAGGGCATCATTCTCCCTTTCAGAAATCCTATCCATTCACATTACATTAATAACCCTGTATCATTTAATAGGTTTAGCAACTTTCCCGTGACCTGTCATTCTGAGGTGAAGAATTCGATAAGGGGATGAACTGGACACATTGTCACTAAATTTATATAAACTCACGATTTCCCATTTAAATTAGCCTATAATGTGAAGTCATCTTCTAAATATACTTACTCTAAATATATTAAATATACTTCTAGATATATTGTAGGAATATTTTTTCTATTTTTATATTTTGATGACTATGATTTAATATCATGTTTGATTTTTTTAATAAACAAAATGCACCAATAGGACATGTTTTTGTTATTGTGAGGACGTGACTTGAGCAGAGATTAGACTCATTAGCATGTTTTGTTCTGCCTTGGTAGTTACATTTGTGCAATGCATTGTTGCTCATTTGCCATAAAATAATCTATTCAGCTTGACTCAGTGTCGCCCACGTCAACCGGTCTGGACCCTCACTAATAGAATGTCGTGCTGTTTTACTGCTCGTATGCCGTTTGGCTTGTTTTGGTCCCTGTACGAATGTCACCATATGGTGCTCTTGGCACGAACAATGTGATATTCCCGCGAACTGGCCATACATTGCAAATGACTCGTGTAAGAGAGACATCAATCACCATAATCGATTATTGAAACGCTGTTAAATAAAGAGCTAAATTATTAACCAGTGTAAGACCTCAACGAAACTAAATAAAAAAATCAATACATTTAAGGCAAATATGACAAAGTAATTTTTGTGCATGCTATATTACAAGAAATATAATTCTTTTAACAGTGATACAACTGTATTGTAGTCTACTTGAAAATCGTTGTGATTACTTTTAAAATAATTTTATAAAGCAACAATAAAGCAACAACAGCATAGAATTAGACTATAAATTGAATTTATAATTAACTAAAGATAATATAAATAAAAATGAAAGCCCCAAATAATATTATATATTATTTATATTTACTATTACTATTTATTTCACAGTTTTATTTTTTATATTGTTGATCATTTCATTCAGGTCAGGTACTCGTACAGCAGCTTTTGCTTTATTGTATTCCATCCTTTTTTGAAAAGAAGAACACGATTTTTCTTACCTTCACCTGCGTTTCTTCAACGTCTCAGAAGCATCATCTGAATTTCTGTGTCCACCGCGCAGACTGTCACAGCGGGGCTGCTGTAAAAATATAGACTACCGCTTTCTTACCCGTGTGTGTTCATTGTGTTTGATCGAAAACTGGTACTGAATGTTCAAACATTTTATGCTGCACTGTTCCAAAATGCAACTTAAACCTGCCCAGCAATTTCGAGCTTTGCCATCCACCACCAGAAGCAGCACATACTTCTTCTGATCATTCAAACGGTAAAGAAAAGTATTTTTAAAATTATTTTTTTTCATTTGTTTGTTATTATCGTGTATATATATATATATATATATATATATAAGTTAATTAAAGTATATTATATATTAGACTGGTACAAATTGAGTACACATACTCCAATATTATAAAATTAACCACACTTTAATATTATAATTATTTAACCACTTTGGTGTACTGTCCTAATTGTTCCAAAGGACGGATAGCTAGATAGATAGATTTGTGTTAATCAGAACAAACTTTCCTTTTCTGGAAGGTATACGCGTGGAGCACGTGGTTCGCCCTAAGTGGGAATGGGATGCATCAAAAGATGCATAAACATTCAGAGCCATCTCCCCTCTCTTTAAACTTCAGTGTGTAACTCCTCCTATTCTTGCGTCCAATTCATTTTTATGGTCTGGCCCTTTAAGACGGAGCAGTGGGTCAGCAAGTAGCGTAGTGTTTCTCTAATTGAACTTCGCGAAAGCAATCAACAAGAACTCGTTAGCAGTTCCTCGCTGTTTTTCCCCCTAAAGACGTCTTATTTTTCCGCATGCAGTGCCCCCCCGGCCAGTCCAGCTTCTCATGGTAAAGATCTTCATGAAGCAGCTCCGAGAACGCTGGAGCCGCATAACAGGACTAAAGTTCGGGTGTCTGTGACGTTTGAAGCATGGTGCTTCTGGAAAACCATTTTAGAGTGAGGAAGAACAACGGTTTTGTTTAAAGGAAGGGACAAAAACGAAAAGGCTGTATATGCATAAACAAGTTGTGGTGGTCGTCTACATTTGACCGAACTAGGTGACTTCTGTTTAAAATCGTTTTTCGGAACTGAGATGACCTCCAGTACTAAAGACATGAAGGCAGGCTCCGTATTGCAGTCTAGCGGCGAGGAGAGGCGGCGAGGTCCCTTGGACCAACTCCCACCTCCGGCCAACTCCAACAAGCCACTCACCCCGTTCAGCATTGAGGATATCTTAAATAAGCCCTCCGTGAAGAAGTCGGTCGGTTCTCTGCGCCCTCCACGAGTGCTGGAAAAAGTGACCGTCTCGAGTGCGTCTCGAAACGTTATCAGCGCTCCCTCTTCTCCGTTGTGCGCTCTGGAGGAGCTGGCAAGCAAAACATTTAAAGGTCTAGAAGTTAGCGTTATACAAGCTGCAGAAGGTAAAATGTCTCGCCCTTTTTCTAAATTTTTACTTTTCCATTTGAGTTACGTGCGGGTTATTAATACTCAAGTTTTAACACCGTTGTAAATGCGTTAATGAATGTTTGGTGATATTTTACGTTACAGCGTTTATGTAAGTTTAGAAGGAATTGCTATGTGGTAATGTTGAAATACATATTTATTATTAAATTAAAAGAGCAACATTGTTGGAATATAATAGTTCTGAAGGTTGTTTACCAACGCTTGTCTAAAGAAACCTACAAGTGTTAAATAATTCTTATATTTTAAGATTACTTCCCATTTTTTTGCTTTACATGTTTTTATATGTTACATTTCTTGTACTTTTCTCAGAGCGGGAACTCCTTAAGTCATTCCTTAAGTGTTGCTGTCACATTGTTTCGGGAATTACAGCTATGACTTAAAGTGACCGAACGCGACGTGCTTTTACATTCATGTTAAGGAAATAAAAAATAATTTATGTTATGTTGACACATTTACTGAAAAGAGTCATTCATCAAAACAGTTTGCGTTGATACTGGGTTACTGAACTGTCTTACTGGGTTACGGTAATGATTAAGGTCGAGTGTAATGAGGTTGAGCTCATTTCTGCAGCTCAATACTTGATTAACACATAAAATATTTGGAATATGCTAGGCAATCAATAGTTTAGATGTTTTGGAAAGTTACCCCCCTCTTTTCAAGAACAGCTGTTGTGCAGCTGGATCGAAATGAACTGCGGCCTATCACAGTGTGTAACACTTCAACATAACTTTCTCGATACTTAACAAATCATTTGGAATGCCTTTTTAATTGTAGTTATTATAAAGTGTGATTTGTACTGAAATTAAACAGCTTCCCAGTTATCTGTACGTTACGCATTTAGACTGCCTGCTTTATTCCCATTTTGGGTTACTGAAAATCAATTTTTCTTTCTCTCCATTTTTAAGGTCGCGAACATCTCAACGCTTTTGGCCAAAGACAAGCTTCCAAAAAACGACGGAAGTCCCGTACAGCATTCACAAACCATCAAATCTACGAGCTGGAGAAACGCTTTTTGTATCAGAAATATCTGTCACCAGCCGACAGAGACCAGATCGCGCAGCAGCTGGGTCTGACCAACGCGCAGGTCATCACCTGGTTCCAGAACCGCCGGGCCAAGCTTAAAAGAGACCTAGAAGAGATGAAAGCAGACGTGGAGTCGCTCAAGAAGATCCCACCACAGGCATTGCAGAAACTGGTGTCCATGGATGACATGGAGGACACCCACGGTGGCTCTGGGCCCATTTCGCCCAGCCTTTCCCCGCGAGCCTTTCCACAGTCGCCATCCTCATCCAGAGGCCAAACCACAGACGAGTTTTCAGAAGAGGACGAGGAAATTGAGGTGGACGATTAAAAAATCGCCCTTCATTTTACAACTTTTCCACAACGTTTGCACGGACGTTTGATTCTGTGGAAGAACTTGAAACGCAAGGAAAGTTTTCTGTGTCCCCAATTCCTAATTTATTAAAAGGACCTTCATACGCTGATGTCCAGATTGATACATGGTTTCAGGAATACGTTTTCATAATATCTGAAATGATTAGACATTGTGGTACAGTATCCAGACTGCAACACGTGTATGTACATTTTAAGCTTTATTTCTTGACTTGATGATTTTCGAAGGAAACGTGTGCAATTGTTTACAACCATGTTTCAACACACATTTAAGACTGCTATAGAAAACTATGCCAAAAGTGATTTTCAATTAAATTCTCAGTTAAACAGATTTATATATTTATAAATAATGTTAAGTCCTTTGCGAAGTAATCGAATTGATTCAAAATTGCAGTTGTAAAGACACATTGTCCCAAATTTATGAGTTGCAGGCATTATAAAGAAATAATAAAAAAGAGCGTGAATGTCCAAAGCCGTGGAAGGGCAATGTTTTGTATATATAACAAGTTACGATGCATCTAACTCGTTAAATTTATTGTAACATTCTATTTAATCCTCATTTATGTAAATAAAGGGTATATGTATTTCACAATGCTTCTTGACGTGACATGCACTTAAATCATGTTTTTTGTGCTGAACTGAGTTAATATAAGAAATAGAATCAGACGCTAACATTAACGTTTATATGAGTTCAGTTTTCTTTGCTAGATAGCCTATTACCAAAATTCTCTTGCTTGATGCATATTTGTATTGAACTCCTGGAGCGAAACAGCTGAGCTGAGAGAACCAGTACACTTTTACGTGTCGTGTTCTCAGGATCATTGTGTGTTTTAAAGAGTGTTTAAGAGTGTTTGTGTGTGTGTTAAGTGCTGGAAGCTTAATTAGGACAATTGAACAAGCCCCCCACCCCCGACACGCTCTTCAGAAAACAGTTGTCACGAAGACAACATAAAGCTTGCGTTCCCCCTCGCGCCATATGGTTTGTGAATCTTCTGTAATACAAACTAGTCAACATGATTGATTAGGTTAACCCGCCTTTGAGTGCGCATTAACAGTTTCAGTCGGCCGAGCCCAAATAATACCGCAGCATCTGTACCCCCTTTAAATGCGTGTGTTATAAACGCCCACGAATATGCATGAGGTTTCTAATGAATAAATCTCAATAGGAAGCTAGTGGAAATGGGAAGGATTGTTTCATCCTGCTAGTCCGGCTGCCATTTGTGTCAGTTGTTGTAGATCAAGGCAGCAGTTTTGGGGTATTGAGAAGGCTCCAGTACAATTGGCCTAATCGCTTGGAATAGTTGGGGTTGAAAAGTCAAGTAGATTTTTATGAGCGCATTGTGGAAAGTGTTCAAGACTCGCCGGAGACTTGAAGTTCTTAGAGCTGTTTAGACCACAGAAAGCCTCTTGCTATTTTGCGTTCTTGCGGAACTGTGCAGAGATTGATGTCTACACCATAACCTTAAATGGATAGCTTCGGTTTCCTTAATTAAGATTATTGGCGGTTTTATGTATATGAATGTGAATGCTTTGAACAATTACAATTGTCAATCATGACATAGCAGCGTTAGGACATAGTATGTGGGCATAATAGAGATTATTAGATAATGATAACAGTGCAAAATATGTCAGTTATATCGAGAACAACATATCTGAAATAACGTTTTATAACAACATCCCTTTTTTAATTATACTGCAATGATTTAAAATGGGAACACACTTCCCATTCATTACATGTGCGATTTAATGTAAAGGTTTACATGAACATACCTAGAGAAGCGCAGTTTGTGTTTTGCAATAGTCATTTGTTAAAGACGAGACAACAGTTAAATCTCTGTTAGTTTCTCTTTCCATTTACAGACACGTTAAAATGAATTATTGCAAAGATTATATGAATAAATATTTACATATTTTAATATATTAAATAATATTGTAGTACGACTTTATTATTAAATATACACACTTCGGATATCAATAACGTATTACTGTTATTTTATATCTTAAAAATGCAAAGCTTATTTAAGCTTATTTTATAGCGAATTTTTTAATTAAAGTCTGCAGAAAAGTTTTGCACTGTAAATTAATATCCCACCTTTTAACGAATTGAAATTTTATTGCAGAGAGCAGAGTTGTTTTTTTTAACTCATCATTGTGTCGTGTTACAGAACATAAACAATTTTTATATAGGCTACACAAAGGTTAAGTTACAAAGTAACGATCATTGTTTATATTTATTTCTTAAAATTACTTTTCAAATCACTTGTGAATCTACGTATTTATCTCACCTGATATTCACCGGATGAGCATTGGTTTGTTTTCTAGTTATAATTTCTCAAGGCATTTAATTCGCTTCTTAAACGAAATTTGTACGAGATAAAAATGTTGTATGTCGTTTTCTGATGCATGACTAAACACACTGAATATCTGCATTTTTCGTGTACTTTACATATGAATTCTGAGAGATACAATGCCTTAATGATATTGCCTCACTACGAGATGAAATAATAGGATTGCATTGGTGGTGCCCAGCTAAAAACCAACACTGCCATCTTGTGGTTAACATTTGAAAATACCGGCGTACAAAAGAAATTCCCTTATAAAAAGCACAATAAAGATTATAGCTGGGGCACGGGGCCATTTTTCAATCACTGAAATTATTTAAATTATTTGTCAAAAGTCAACATTTTTTACCACTTAAAATTTATTTTCAAAATTACAAAACAAAAAAAATAAGTATATAAAAATTTAAAGAAAGCTATTAAAATATAATATGTGAAATACAAAATATATACACCAATTGACATTTTCACACAATCCTATCTTGTTCGCTTTTCTTTAATAGCATAATGCAGCACCAGCGGTTGTGCCTAAAAGAGAGGGAGACAAGAGGGAAAAAAATACACTGAAAATAAATAAAAATGCACAAACAGAACTACAGAGCAGCATTGTGTTAACTCATTGACTTTTGATTGTGACTTTGTACAGCACTTTTCATGTTATTGCCTCCCTATATTATATATCTTCACTTTTCCTCACCCAATCTGCTAAACGCCTAAATGTAAATGTTGACAGGTTAATCACTGTGACACCATACTGACAGTGCGGGCAGAATATCATACATGTATTGTTATACCAGACAAAACATGAAAACAAAGATCCAACTTGCTAAATTCTCACAATACTCGGACGCCCCACAAACCCAAGCAAGACTCATAAGGCAATATGGAGAATAGCACTTCCATTCCATGTTTCAGACCACAAGGTGACATCAAGCATATGGCTTCTCCCATTCCTAATAAATCTTAAATCTGTCTGTGATTCCTCAGAGAAGGGTCTTCAGTGTGTGAAATAGTGTACTGTAAATCGCTTGTGTGCTAGAGAAATGAAGATCCCACCTAAAGGAAAAACTATCAAACTATAGTGTGAAAGAATGCAGTATGAAATTAGCTGGAGACTGTAATACCTTTCCAAACCAGTGAGAAAGCCAGAGACACTTCATGGTCATGTGATCTGGTAGAGATTCATTATTAAATAACATCTGGACCTGCAGCACAATGAAGACAGAAACACAAGGTGGGGGTTGGAAAAAGAGTAACAATGAGGTTTCGATAAAAATCAATTGAGAATTATTAATTTAACTGATGTTCACAACATCCAAAATATATTCTAGTAGGTCATTCAATTTGAACATGGTTTCTTTAAAGGGCTTGTACACCAAATTATTGATGTTGTTTGACTGTCTTGTCACTGTGTTTACACCGCACATTACCTTAGATCACTTGTTTATTTGAATACATGAAAAAAATTAATAGCCATATTAAATCAGAGTCAGACCTGATGTTTCTCCACGTTCAATCGATGACATAACACTTTTCTCAGGTGCCGTACCTCAGCCCTGACTGAACATCGCACAAATTTCTGCTGCAGAAACATGAGAAATGAAACATTCATACACCGCTCAGAAATAATGTTAAGCAATGTTTGTTGATTTATTTAATTTTACATTCCTTATCACACTTATGTACATTTATTCTTCATGTAACCTTACCTGTAATGTTAATTTAGTTTTGTCTTTTCCAGAAAATGACGAGCTGTTAAAACAGAATTTAAAAAAAAATTGACTCACTGCAGGTGTTCACAATTCAAAATATTTTCCTGTATAAAGAAAATGTGACTAAAGTCTGTCATATTCTGTCAATAAGGAATGTTAACCAGGATGTTATAATGTGTGTATAACGCTTTAATCACTAATGTTCATTACTTTGGTTTTCTGTCAAATCTGACACTGAAACACCACTGAATCAACAGCAGTGATGACATCACCTTATCAAATCATGCTGTGCTCTTATTAACCACAGTATGTAAAACATACCTCCATTAAAAAAACATTCAAACAGCCATAAACTGAATGAAAGCTTTAATGTTGCAAATAACTCTTAAATGCAACAATATAAAAATATAAAAACATTTTTTTAAATGTAGATGTAATAACAACAATGACTAGATAGTTTAGATAGTTTTTGATTTTTTCGTAAAGTATAATAGTTTAATACAAATATTACAGTATTACTGCTGGCTTACCTTTGCCTTTCCAAACAGAGCGAGACCTGCTCATCGTATCTGTAGAAATGAGCTTTAGAGTGATCAAAGCTTGTATAGGGTAATCCTGTATTATCTGGAACTGAATCTATAGCAAACACAAACACAATCATTTTCACAACTGTGACCAATCAATAGATCAAGATTTGATAATGCCAGTGTTGTTGTCATTTACCTTCTCCAGATGGCTGTATGATGCGTTCCAGACCCCGTGACTGATAGAACTCTTTTATTCTTTTGTCTTCACCTGAGAAGAAAAGATAAATCTTTAACCATGACTAACTGCAACAAAGTTTAAACAATGCTATTTACTGTACTTACTTTCTTGTAGACCTGGTACAAGTTTGTAGACAATGTCCTGCATGACTCTGTCCAGCTTCAGGTTCAGAAGCGGCTGTGTTTCGTGAATTTTGATGTTACACATTGGACAATACTTGCTGGTCTGAAGATACTTTACTATGCAACTCTTACAGACTGCAGGGAAATGAGGAAATAAAAGAGAAGATATTCAGTTAGCAAAGTTGTTAGGGTAAAATAGGGTGTAGTTTAAAAACAATAATTCTGAACTGGCTGCTGGAGCTCCGAGTTAATTTGAGAGGGTGATACTGTGACATAATTGTATGACACTTACACGTATGAAGACATTCCGTGATGGTGGTTGCATCAATAAAGTATCCGGCACACAGATAGCACACAATGTGTTCATTTAGGTCCTTTATTTTTATTTTTACTTCTTCCTGTGGTTACAAACAGAAGAAAAGCTTATCAGGTTAAACGTGATATTATATAATCAAAGTGAAACTGCATTACAGCCATGCCTATGTGTAACTGTCATTACACATTCCCCCACCCAGATGTTTCAGGGTTCCAGCTTATCACAAAGCATTAAACGCCTTTAAAACTCTCCCTGTAATAATTACCACATGGATGAAGTGCTTGTTCTTAAGTTGTAACTGAATTTAAAAACTTTTTCATTATTTGCAAGTACATCTGAGCTCCGCGCAAACAGCAGCATCCGTGAAGAGCTGCATCTGACCGTCGCGGGTCCGGAGCGCTTTACATTAAGAGTCAGGGTCATCTGTAAACACGTCAGCTATTGGCTTAACAGACCACATTATATGCGAGTAATGTATTGGTTAACTAACATTTACGTACTATTCTTTATCGACCAAAGCCAATGAATTAATTAAGGGCTCCGTGTCGAGGTAAGTCATATTACATCCCGTGACTGAATTCTCAAGTAACGATGCATTTTCTGTAAACGCACACGGCAGCGGTCACGATGCACTTGTTCACTCGCTTGCGCCAACGCACATTAACAAGCATGCGGGATATCACGCGGCGTGAACGACAACGGCAAACGGGGGGAAATATCAAACCAGCCTGTTTAAACAGAAAACTGAGTTTTGGAGGGGAGGCACACGGGGCGGAATATTAAAGTGGCTCAGATTTAACAAGAAAATTCTCGGCATTGAGAACAAAAACACAACGACAACGCGCAGCTGATGGAGTCCTTGCAATACTTACGCCTGCGCAGACTCGCCGTACGGTCTCGCGCTCCATCTCTCGGCGTTCGCGCCACAGATCGCCCCTCTCTTTCACGCGCGCGTATATAAACCGCGGAAAGCACGCGGCGAAAGTGCTTAAATCGCGTTTCGCCCACTTTACTCACCTCGTTTCTCAGCGGGTCGAGCTTATACACGTTCTGCAGCTGATTTCTTAGCCGCATAGCTATCGCCATCGGACCTTGTTCCGCCATCTTTGGGAATTCTGCATACTTCCGGGTAACGGGAGAGTGTGAGAGAGAGACGGGGGAAGCTGCTGCTGTTTTCACACAGACACACAAAAACACAATCCTGTCTATTCAACGGGGACAGTGTCACCTGGTGTGTGCAGTCATCCGGATTTTCATCCGTTAATGTCATATTAGCGTAATGGCTCATATGTATTTTGCTAAATAAGACTGATGGTTTCCAGAAGTTTATGGGACCTCTTCAGTGATAGCAGTCAGTGCTCTATGTGAATGATAACGACAGATCACCACAGAAATGCTCTAATGAAGTAAAGGTGGTAGAATAGAATATACGAACATTAACCACAGTTTTACTACAGTAAGCTGGGCTCAACGCAAAATCTTTTTTACTGGCCCGGTCAGGCCACTGATTTAACATTTTTACTTGCCCTACCAAAATTTTCACTGGCTCCACCACAAAAATATTATAAAATACATAAATAGGGCTAGTTAATGTTTTCGTTGTTTTTGACCCATGTAACCTTAATAAAAAACTACTAGCCTAACTCACATACATCTCAAATGCAATTGAAGACAAACAGTCAGTAATAAAATAAGTAATACAACACAAATAAATACAACAGAACAAACACAAAAATATAATAAACAGCGCTTTAAAGTTTTTCAGATTGGCCTAACCTTAGTTTTCAGCTACAGAAATTGAGTAAGTAATTAAATGTATATGTGAGAAATTAAATGTTTAAGACCGAATTCACGAATCCAATGTACTGTTAATTTTTCAACCGTTTACGTTCACTTAAGACATAACAGCGTAGGTTTCCAAGGATGCTTGCCAATATCGGCATTTTTACATAATTCTGTGTGCTAAAGTCCGTTCAAGCACAAAAAGACGCGACAACTCAATTTAGTATCCGCGTGCTGATTTGCGACTTTCGGGGCGAGCGCTTCCGATGTGTTCTGTTTTCAAACAGCACGCGAGTGCCGAATTGCGTTCTTTCGCGTCTTGGGCTTGAATATTTAAATGGGTAAAGATCAAAACATGCTATGTTGTATTATGGCCACTAGATGTCCCCATTCACATTGATGTAGCAACCAGTGAGTAGTGATGGCAAGAAACGGACCACTGGACCATCCGTTCTGCAGGCCAAAATATTACATTTGGAGCGTAGCCCTACTGAGCTTAGCATATAGTAATTCTTTTGTGATTTTATTTTAGAAGTGACCATGTTTTCAGTGTTTTGCCTTTTCTCCGATAGTGCTTTGTTGTATGCAAAAATACTTATGAAATTATGATGTTTGAGCTGTGTAGTGTAAAGGTTACAGGTACAACATTTGCCTCCAAAAGGAATTTTGTAGATAGTTGTAGATAAGTTGAACCATACACAGACACAAAAATTAAAGTTACTCAAGAATTTAAGGTCTAATTTGACAGTTTCATTTTATTCGTAATTTAACAGAAAATACAAAAAAATGTGCCTTTATGTGCTTTTTATTTTATTTTAACTAATACTGTTTCATAGATAGTCTGTTTTGCCTTACCTGTCAATAACTGAAGTCTTCTTCACTGGACAGAATTCAGTTGTGAGTGAGAAATGTTAAAGAAGTTTTAATGAAAACATATAATCTAATTCACAGGGTGATACACTATGTTTCTTGTTGAGATTCATTTATGTCAGGAAGAACCAGAACATGTTTTACTAAAGCAATAGCAAATGCAGGCCGCCTTCACCCTGAACTGAAGCCAGATCTTGATAAGTGGAAACAATTCATCTCATTGATTTACTGAATACCCACTTTATTTTCCTTACTGCTTACAAAAGATGTATAAGGATGAGTCAAAAATATGTACTGTGGTTATGAAAAACATTTTTTAAATCATTTTTCTTTGATGAGAAGTAAAAACAAACTGAACTCAAAATGTAAAATTAATCCACAAAAATTCCAAAATGCTTATTTGAGATGATATTTTCCCCCATTCATTAAGGGATTTATTATGTCTCCAGTTGGCAAAAAAAGAAAAAGACAAAAAAAACTGTCATGCTCATTTCAATGGTCTTACCTTAGACCTGTTCACCCAAAGCTCAAAAAACAACCCAACAAACATCTATACAGGAGAGGAGGTTTGCTTGCCAAGTCAGTCCAGTGTGAGGCCCTGTGTTTGGGGCACACAGACTTTTGCCTCCCCCTGTCCCAGAGCAATCAGAGCATGTAGGGACAGACACCAAGCTTTTTGTTTTCGCTTGCTTCAGCAATTAGCTGCCAAGTGGCAAGCTAATGAAGATAACCTTGTCCATGCCCTGATCACCAGCAAGGGTGCTGACGACAGCCCAAAACACACATACTGTCTCTTATGGGAAGAAAGGGGTATTTATTGTTCTTTTCTATAATAGATAACTCTGGATTATGATTGGACAAGCCCAGTTTAAAGCTGTTGTTTGATGAGATGAGATGATATACACCCACCTCTGTCTACATAAAGTTGTGTAAACAGCTTACAGTTAGGCTAGTGAACTATACTGTGGTGGAAGAATTGTTTACTTTGTTATTACAGTTTATTTTTTATTTAGATAATAAGTATTTATTTGTCTAATATAGAATTTTGCTGTTGCTCTTTTTTGTATTAAAGCAATAATCCATTTGAGGATTTACCGTGGAAAAAACACTGCATCTCACTGCTTTTCATGTCTTTAATGAGATTTTATGTGTTTACTTTTCATGTGTTTACTTTAAAAAGCAGTAATAATAGTAATTGTTGTAATAATAATTCTGTACTACTAATGGAGACACTCTGTTAGCACCTATAGCCTGCATAGTTCATTGGCACAGACTCTGCTAAATAGTGAATGAGGAGTAAAGATATTCTTGTGCTCTCAATAACTGGACTGAAATAGCACACAGGGAGGAACAGACCTGACAACAGCACATGATAAAACAGTAAGCAGTTCTGGCCACCAAGGGGCGCTAGAAAAGAAGCTGAAGGGTTTCTGGGCAGCTGAAAATCCATCATTTTGTAACTACAGTTCACCTAGACTAGCTGCCCTTGTCTGTTTCACTAATGGCTGGCAATATTCCCGTAATTTGGGTGTTCCAACATACCTTGTCTGGTACAGTCTTAATCCGTCTAACCCAGTGTTGGCAAACTAGCTCCGAAGGGAGGGCTAGATTTAGATGTTCATTTTTTTGTTTCAAGCAGAGACTTTCTTCCAACAAAAACTAACAAAAATGTATATTGTTTTTGTTCCAGGTACTTTTCTTGTACCTACGCATACAAGACGAGTATCGAGATGAAATAAACGGTCTACCGATGACATAGTATGAATGCAGTTGTAATGGTACACTTCCATTTAGTTATTGTCATGGAATGTTCTCAATAAACATAAAATGTATTTATTTATAATGCGAACTACCCAGTGGTGGAAATTTATTATACCTATATTTCCTATTTATTATATATGCTATTATGTAGATAAAACAGTAAAATCCTGAACTGGAACTGGAAATTTTGAACTGGAACTCTGTCCAACCCTGAATCTACCTAATTACAATTCAGATTCCAGTATAAAATTAGGAAAAGTTTGAGCTGCAATTGCAAACATTTTTAATATAGTTTAGGATTTTTATGTGCATAAATATTATTTAGCTTCTTTATCAAAATGCTTAGAACTCTCCTGTGTAGGAATACATCCCAATATAGAAATTTGAAGTTGGATAGAGATGAATTAAATTACGTTTTCTACACCTCTAGTGTCAGGCCCCACATGACTACTCTACATGATGTTTGCATTCTGTTTTTATGGTAACATCTCAAAGCAGATGGGGTGGGGTACACACGATGGCCCTCTCTGATTTCAGCCTCTGGGGATCTCACTCACTCAGATGGTCCTATCAGGTGTGAAACTGACTGCAGTAAAGACAGGGAATCTGTCAAGACGGGTTGGAACAATGCCCAGAGTGGGGGTTTAAAGGCTTTTAAAATGTAATGTTGCTGTCATTCACTAAATGTGGTTAATTGCGAGCAGATCAACCTGCTCGCCTCAACTATCCAGACGTTTCTAAAGTCAGGGACATGCATAACAATTTTTAGGTTGATTGTGAATGTAATTTTACATGACCACTCATTTAGCTGAGTCTGTTCCAGTTGGGCTCAGTTATTGTTAATAGTCATCAGATAAAGTCATGTAGTGTGCGATGTATAAAGAATCTTGTCTTCGAATTTAAGAGCCAGTCGTCCTCACAAAGATTTTTTTAAAACATGTTTAATATGTGCAGCTGGTGTCTGTGATTGATCACCTTGCCGCCTTAAAGACAGTATACAGAAAGAAGGAGAGAGAAAGTTTGCAGGGTTGACTTTCATATGGTTGACTTTGTGATTATTGCAGTAACAGTGTTATTATGTACATGTTTTGTATTACTGACAAAACAGGGCCACAGCGTTGTGCTAGCTCATCTAAATCAGTGTACATGGATAAATTTGTTGGCTGTTTTCTGATGCTGATTCAACTCACCACAGATAGATTGAAGGTGAGCAGTATTGTGAGCTTCACAGCAAGGATTAAGGAACCATCTTGGAGCCATCTCTGGCTGGTTCAGAGTTTGAGTGACACCTTAAATAGCAGAACCCAAAATGACCTCTACATGCAGAAATACTGGTAAGATTATGTTATCGTCTGTTAATTAAAACCACAGCCCCTAATTCTGAGTGATTAAAAACTCTGGTTTTAAATAAGTCATTCAGTTAAATCATGACAGGTCTGGGGTTGTTGTCGGCAAAAGACAGTTTTTTGGTCGCAGATGAACTAGCATGGCATTTATGCCCGAAACTCCTGTTTGTTCAGAGGAGCAGCCACGGTGCTAGCCTGGCACAGCTTCACATTCCTTTAGAACTGGCTCATTCTGGACAGAGCCCAATATAAAGTATATTTGCACAGGGAAGAACACCTTACACAGGTGTTAAAAATGAAACGCAGCCAGTTCAACAGAAACAGGGTTGTCCTGGAAGGAATCAACCAAATATAAACATCTCACAGATGCCATGTTGTAACACTCAAAAGGCTAAAGGGTTTGATTATTGTTTTGGGTGGAACAGACACCAAAATAACATTGTACAAGACTCTAAATAATATTGTTGATTTTTGTAAATTTAAATTGTAAATTTGACATTCTGTACTGCCTCATCATAAAATTAGATTCATAATCATGAAAGATTTTCTGACTCAACAGCAAATTTTTCTTTACTGTCCCAATACCTATGGAGGGCACTGTATATAATCGAGAGCAGGCCATAGATGTATTTCACCAAGAGAATATCAAGGGTTGCTTGATACAGTAGGTGATGAATGAATAAAGTTGCAGTGTTCTAACAGATAGTGTGAGTGAAATTGCATGTTTTGGAGCGATTGATAAACTGGGTTAAGGCTTACCGAAAAAGCGTAACGTGACGCAACAGTTTCCGCTTTAATTACTGATTGGCTGGAAGTTCCTCTCTTCTTATCTGTCATGGTTGTTTGGTAGCATGCGGGCATAACTCAAACCTTCTAGAGACAGTGTCTGTGTGCAAATCTGGACCCACTAGGCAATGTTAAAACAGTCGGAAGGGCTCACCCTACAGCTCACAATGACACGAGAGACTGCAGTACCCGATAAACGCTAATCTGAGACTTGACCGCCCATGAGACGCCTGCGAAACATGTAGCAAGCTGGCAGAGGAAGATAGTGGCGGTCTTTGAAGATTCAGTTATGTTCATTCAACGTTATGCTTTTGCCTCTTGAGGACAGCTTTGATAGAGTTACAAATAAAGGCAGGACCCTTATAGCCCACACTACATTAAGAAGAGGATTGTTGTGGAGACTGCATTCTGTCTTCTATCTGGTCTTCTTTCAACCAACATGCAGGCAGTCTTTCATCTTTGGGTTTCATATTTTGGTTGGTAGCATGCGATGGTACTAGGCTGTCTTCAGCTACGCTGGAGAGATATAGACAGACAGTGAAAATTCATTCATTTTTGTATTGCATTTCTCAATCACAATTTTTGTTGTACTCAAATGATCCTTTTTGGTGATCAAATCAGCTTGCAAATAAAAACAGTGATATTTACACATCGATATATAGCAATATTTATATTATACAGATTGTAACAAAGCAGCTTTACAGTAAAGTTAATTCATTTTGAAACAGCTTTTAAAGGAGTCACTTTAGTTCTAACTGTATGCTTTGTAGAAAAAAAATGTGTTGTATAAATGTTGGGACAATGTATGCACTCAGTGCAATTGTTACGGAGGAGGTCGCCGCCCCCCTGCTGCCAGAGGGAACCAGAATTCTAGTTTCCCCTTCCGGACTACATTTCTCATGATCCTCGTACTTAGGGCTGATTACTTCCTGTTTGGCACCTGTTCTCAATCAGCCGGTCTATAAAGCCCAGATGCACACGCTACTCATTGCAATGTCTTGTTTTGCCATGAGCTACAATTCAGAGCACTTCCTTGGACAGATTTCCCGTTGCCGATTGGACTGTTTATCATTTTTAACTTTTTGCTGCCTGCCTCTTGTTTTTGTTACGAATATTATTGACTCTGAACTTTTTTTTTAAGCTCTGCTCGGGGCTCAGCCAGCCCCGAGCCAATGCAGGTTAATTATACTCATAGTTCCTCTAAGGAACGAGAATATCGTCTCCGCTCCGGCCCTTGTCTGTAGGGCCTCCTGTCCAGTTCGACCCGTCCCTAGACCACCTCCGGTGAGTGTAGCCTCTACTTTTAATAAATCAAGTAATTCCATTCGAGTACCAGTCATTTTAGCTATAAACAACTTAACTATAAATTCTTTTGCATTTATTGATTATAGAGCAGCCGCTAACTTCATCTCTTTAGAGTTTGTCAGGAGAAATAACATTCCACTAACCCCATGTTCTTCTTTGGAGGTGGAGGCGTTAGATGGTCGTAGCTTGGGGATTGGAAGAGTGCAGCACCAGGCCAAGAACTTGAAAACCACTCAGAAAACGTATGTCTGTATGCCATTTCTGCACCGAATCACACCATCGTTCTGGGTTTGCCCTGTTTGCGTGCTCACAAACCCTCCATATAATGGAGTGAAGGAGAGATAACACGTTGGGGAAGTAGCTGTCACCAGTCATGTCTACGGAAGATCGTTCCAAGTTAGATACCAATTTAGAACCCTCACTCTCTAGCATTCCTCCAGAATATACCAATCTAGCAATCGTATTTAGTAAACAGTCTTCTCAATTGCCCCCACATCGCAAAATAAATGCACAATCTATCTTATTCCGGGTGCTGAACCCCCTAACGGTCGTATATTTCCTCTGTCCCAACCCGAATTGGCTGCCATGCAGCAGTATATAGATGAAAAACTAGCAAAGGTGTTCATTCGCCCATCTAACTCACCCCTATCAGCAGGTTTTTTCTTTGTTAAGAAGGACAGGAGACTGCGACCCTGTATAGATTACCGTGGCCTTAAAGTTACCATTAAGTTACGTTACACACTTCCTCTTATTCCCCAGCTTTGTTGCGCTAAAATTTTCACTAAACTGGACCAGAGAAGTGCTTACAATCTGGTTTGTATTCGGAAGGGGTGTTGACTGGAAAATGGCTTTTTCCACATCTTCTGGTCATTACGAGTACCTTGTGATACCATTTGGCCTTGCTAATAGTCCCTCTGTGTTCCAGTCATTCATGAACGACATCTTCCGTGACATGCTTGATAAATATGCCATAGTATATATTGGTGATATTTTGATTTGCTCAGAGTCCAGATGCCAGACCAGTAAGTTAGTATGGAACGATGCAGCACTCAGGGCATTCTCAGAACTTAAGAATCATTTGAATACCACTCCCATTTTTGCATCACCCGGATCCTGAGCTACCAGTCATTGTCGAGGTTGATGCCTAACATAGGCGTTGAATTCCTTTTTATCACAACGACACAGATGTCCCCCCAAGATCTATCCCTTCGCTTACTTTTTGTAAAAGCTGTCTTCCACTGAATGGAGCTATGATGTGGGTAACCGAGAGCTGTTAGCCATCAAGCTTGCTCTAGAAGAGTGGCGACATTGGCTTGAGGGGGCTGCACATCCATTCAGTAATCACAGACCACAAGAACCTAGAATACCTACGCTCAGCCAAACGCCTAAATCCCTGTCAAGCTAGATGGTCATTGTTCTTTACCAGATTCGACTTTACCGTCACCTATAGGCCAGGTTCTAAGAATACCAAGGCAGACGCCCTTTAGGCCAAAGTAACCCCGGGGTCAGTTTCCTTTGAGAACATACTCCCTGAGAAACTTTTAGTCGCCCCAGTACAGTGGGATCTGCACACAGAGATCTTAAATGCCAATGAGTCGCAGCCACATTCCCCCGAGTGCCCCGAAAACCTTACATTTGTCCCTGAACAACTCAGAAAATGTGTAATCACTCAGGTTCATGAAAACCCAAGCTCTGGACATCCTGGTATCGCAGACACCATTCACCTTCTGAGAAATCATTACTGGTGGCCCAACCTCCCAAGCGATACCATCACATACATTCAGAATTGCCTTGTTTGTCAGGTCTCCAAGATGCCAAGACAGTTACCTGCCGGACTCCTACAGCCACTACCCACACCACCCCGACCCTGGTCCCACATAGCGATTGACTTTATTACTGATCTGCCGAACTCTCAGGGTAACACCACTATCCTAACTGTTGTGGACCGTTTTTCCAAGGCCTGCCATTTGGTTGCCCTTCCCAAGTTGCCAACTGCCTTTGAAACTGCTGAAATTCTTTGTAACTTTGTTTAGATTTTATGGTCTCCCAGATGACATTGTTTCAAACCGGGGTCCCCAGTTCACCTCACGTGTGTGGGCCTCATTCTTCAAGAGTCTAGGAGTGAATATCAGCCTGACGTCTGGTTATCATCCCCAAGCCAATGGACAGACTGAATATTTGAATCAAGAGATAATCAGATTTCTCCGCTCTTACTGCAACCAGCGTCAGGCCATCTGCCACCAGCCATCCACGGGAATGACTCCCATCAAGTGTGTTCTGGGCTTTCAACCGCCGCTATTCCCTTGGTCTGGGGTGCCCACGGATCTCCCTGCTGTCACGGACTGGCTTCAACATAGTGAGGAGGTCTGGGAGAGGGCTCATACCCACTTACCCCTTACTCCAGCAATGTGTTTGCGAATGATTTAGCTCTACAAGCAAGTTCAATAACAGTGCCAGCAAATGTTGCAGAATTGATCAATAAAACAGTCAAGTCAATTACACAGTGGCAATGCAGAGAACAGTGTCACCATTCAGCTCAATTCAGTTTTGTTTTCATCCATTAGTGTCTGCGTCAAATTAATACTATTATTGAATATTAAGAATCTGCTAAAATCTGGAAATAGAATAAAGCTTAATTCTTTATCTTAATAATCTCATAGTAGTGCATGAATTCATACTAAGTCAGCATGACTTATGAGTTCTTTATTTATTCTCCAGTGCAGCAGAGAAACATACTCTCTCTGCTGGTGCAGGTGAGAATGCTTGAGACAGGGAGGACACAGATCAAGCTCGGGAATTATGTCTGCTTCGTTAAATTACATTTAAAAATAAAGACATAAATTCATGAGCAAATATATTTTCACCTTAATAGAATATGTGGCAGATAAACACTCAAATATCACAGGCCGAGACACATACACGCACACACAGATAAGGTTGTCTTACTGGATATAATTAAGAAATCATTACAGCTGTTCATCATTATGTTGGTGGGGAAAAAAACTTGCTTTTTTAAATAATTACTCTGAATCAAAGGCTAAGTGCAGAGAGATCAAAGTCAGGCATTCTTAAGTAATCCTCAAGTGTAACAAATCTTTGGTAATCGGCTTTACCAGGTTCCCACTGTTTGACATGTTTTTGCTGTAGAAAAGGGAAGGCTGCCATTAATTACTGCATTGCTGTGTACTTTCATTAAACCTGAGTGCCGAGTCTGAGTGGTGAAATATGGTGCACCAGGTTTTAGATCACCCCAGTTGAAACATTCTACAAAAAGGATGAAATTGTGCTAGGGTTTGTCCCTTCCTCACCCCAAACACTGGCAACCCTACCATCATACACCCACCGTCCTATCACCTCAGCTCTGACTTTCAAAACCCAGTATTGTTTGGATTCATGTCAGGGTCAAGGGAGTTCAAACCGCTCACAAGTTATTTTTCAATAGTGAAACAAAGGTCCTGTTTACACCTGGTATTAAAATCTGTTTGGGCAGATCCAGCAACAAACGGACAGAGGTGCATACAGATGTAAACGGAGTCCAACCTTCCAAGCCAACCGTCATCGACGTCAAGGTCCTGCCTAAGCTCCTGGTCAATGGGTCTGGCTGTCAACCCGAGATCTTCGCCTCAGGCTCCCCTGCAAGAAACTTAGCCCCAGGTATGTCAGCCCTTTCAAAATATTAAGACAAATTATTCCTGTGTCATTTCGCCTAGACCTCCCTGCTAATTATCGTATCTCTCCTACTTTTGACATGTCATTGCTGAAACCGCCGATGAACTGGTTGGAGAATCAGAGGGGGGTTCCATTGAGGAGGCTTACCGAGTCCATGATCTACTCTATTCTGGAGTCGCTGGAGTGGCACGCTCCAGTACCTGGTCGATTGGAAGGGCTATGGTCCGGAGGAACATTCCTTGGTCAATGCAGGAGATATTCTTAATCCGACTCTTACAGAGGAGTTCCACAGGACACATACGGGAAAACCCACCCCTTGACCTCACGGTAGACCCTGGCGCCGCTTTCCTCCTTGTGCCAGGAGCTGCTCACGGGTGGGTTGGGGGTATCTCTGTCACGGAGGAGAACCCTGCTCCGCCTCCTCCACGCCACCATAGGGAACCCTCACCAGAATTCTAGTGAGAGATTCAGCATCCCTCATACCTGGGTCTGATCATTTCCGCCTCATCACCCGTGTCTCGTTACAGCACATTTAAACTCTGTAGATTCCTTTGTTCAGTGCGAAGTCTTGATTTGCCCCAGCTATCATTTCTGAGCATTTATCATCTATTATGGTTTGTACTGTGTTTTTGATCCTGGACTGTTTATCGTTTATGCCTGTTTGCCACCTGCCCTGATCCCTGGACTGTGTATGTTTTGTGAATGCTATCTGCCTGCCCTGACCCTTGCCTGTTTATTCGTTATTGCCTTGTCTTGTCTACTCTGCTCTGTTTGTCGGTTACTGATTACTGCCTGTCTGACCACGATTAATAAACACGCTAAGAATGGATCCAGGCGCCCCTGACTCTTCAATACAGTTAACATGTATATTTTTCAAATTCAACTATTTGTTTGACACAAAGTAGATGTGTAAATATGAAATGGAGAACATGTTTTCTTTACTTAATCTAATACACATACTCCTACTATTCCTAGTGGAATTCAAATGGTTTAAACTGGAATTCAAATTATTATTTAGATTTGCCATATATTCATATGACCAGTTTTGAAAATTACCAGTTTTGTAGTATTTTCAAATATATGTTGCATATATGTGTATCACTATATTTGTGTAAACTATATATGAACATATGGTTTTAGATTTCTGCATGGGTACAGCTGAATGATGTCAACATTTATTTCACCTGACCACTGTGATAAATCTTGATATCAGATGTAGATGAGGCAAAGAAAGGCTTATGTTTCTCAAAGCACGCACAGGTGGTTTAGGTCATTGTCTGATTGTTCTGAGACTCGTGGTGATGTGCGACCGGTATGTTGGCAAACTTGTGAGCCAACTGAAGATTTGTGAGTGAGTGGGGAGTCTTTTTTCCTGCAGGTCCTGATCAGCGGGTGGATCAAAGTAACAGTGAGATTAAAGGACATTGGCTTGTGAGAGCAGAGAGGCGAACAGAGAGAGAACAGAGAGCTCCTTCCCTGCATAGTTTTAATCGAGGCAGCAATCAGGAGAGAGTTGGACCACATGGGAAACGGGGGAGCCCCACTGAGATGAGAACAGAGGTTCAAAGGTCACGTTAGAAATCCAAAAGATTTCTTAGAAATGTAATGAATGACACAAAAATCTGATATACACAGACCGTCGCCGACTGATCTATTAGCGCCCTGAGCTATTGATGGATGTAAGTTGGCCAGTCAGTTAAACAGGATAGAAATGATGAAGCACTTGCAGAGTCTTTCCTGGTCTTTGACCCCTATTTTAAGCTAAGTGTCTACCTCCCATATAGACACATGTGCAGGATTTGTCCAGAGAAGAACCATCATCCCTGCCCGAGGAGAAGGATGGAAAAGGGATTCTGACCGCAATGGTGAGGTCATCTTTAGCGGAACCTCATTTTCCTTTAAATTACCCTGACTGATGACCTCGTCTTTTCTTGCAACAATTAACTCTGATTTGCTCATCAACCAAGCAGAAAAATGACCGGAGGGCAAAAACAAAGACCACATAGTTAGCCAGGGCAGCTATCTCCCATTAGAGCTGGGACACTCCTTTTGACGTCACCTTTTGCTTTGATTGCAAAATAGATGTGCCATTGGCTTCCCTCTTCCCATCAGACAAAGGTTGACTTGGATACAGACATGAGGCAGTGGCTGCTAAACATGACACATATTACAATAACACACTTTATCTCACCTATCTACCGTCCAGTTTTATTTTTAAATAAATTTTTTCTCATTGTTTACGCAACTTTGAGGTGTGTTGACAGGTTCTTTTTAGCACAGATAGGCCATTGGAAATAAGTCATGCAACAATCTTATACATCATCTCAGGATATGAAATATGAAATTAATGGTTTCATATTTTTCAGCGTTACAGTAATGCATTGTACTGTTTTTCAGACTAATTAATTTGCATACTGTAAGTTGCTGTTAAAGTTCAGTTGGTGTTAAAACAATGTGCAACTATATAAATAAATAAATCTTAATAGAAATCCCAAACTCTGTTGAAGAAGAAGTGCCTTATGATCTTGAGCATGAGTGTTTAGGTGTGTGTTATGGTGTTGATGGAAGAGACAGGATTTTGAGAACAGCAGGGCACTGCAGTCTCTGTGCTGTGTTTGACAGGACATTGAATTCTCATTTGAATAGTGTTGGTTCAGTCAGTTACAGGCATGTGTGAAGGGTTACAGCCAGGTCAAGATATACCCAGCAGTTCAATTGCCTGCAGAGGAACACAAGGTTATGCTGGCAGTTTATCAAGGTAAACCCATTAAGTTAAAAGATGACGAGGTAAATAGAGAACCAAAGAAATGTGCAATCGATATCGTTCCAAGCTTTGTTTGACCTCTGACCTCCTTGGCTCTGTATGTATAACAGGGTGAAAAATGTTTTTTAATTGTTTCAAAGCAGAGAAGAGAGTTAAAAATGGCAAGTTTGCTTCCATTTTTGCTTCTTGTCAAGTTTAGGTTCTGAATTTTCCTTTAGAGAGAATCTAGGGGAAAGACCCTCCTGGACACATAATTGTCTAATTAAATTTTGAATTACTTCAGTGGGGGCAGCCAAACCGTCTAGGATAGAACTTCTGTGCTTACCAATGGTGTTGGATGGGCTTCAGTTTTGATAACATCTGATCTATGTGTCAATATTTTACCTCTACTGTAAGTGTTAATCGTCTCTGAGATGCACAGTGATCTCATAGTGACTTTTTTCAAATTGTTCAGTCCACTGGGATGATGCTAAATGTCAATGATCTAATCGCTGTTTTTGTTGTTTTGTAATCCCATGTTATTTATGTTTTTAATTGTCTGTTATGTAAGTCACTTTGACTAATTTTGTTGTTTTGAGTTAAGCTTTAAATTTCCAGTTTTAGTTAATAACAATAATAGAAAAAAATGGAAAGAGGAAACACTATTAATGATATTATAAAGAAGGACTGGGCTCAAAGTTACGGTGTCTTTGAAATAAAAAGAGAAACATCAGTATCTACACTCACCAGCAGGGGGCAGTACAAAGCAGGTGCCCCCAGAATGATTCTCCATCTGCTGTTAGGACAGTGAAATTGAGAAAGTTTTACACTTTAAAGACCAAAACTGGAATGGAGTGCTGTTGAATGCAGTGACGTGCTGGATTGCGCGTTAAAATATTTTGGAAACAAGATTTGAAAATTAATGTAGTCATCAGTGATGTGTGCATGAGATTAGAGAAAGTTTAAAGAAAACAGTTAAATGAAGTAAAGAGCATAAACATAAAGCTGCTGTGAATGTGTGTGTCTGGAGGATAAAGAGCTATACACCTTTAAAGGTAATAATCATTCATAAACAAAGTGAATGTTTTTTATTGTGAAAATGTTTCTACGTGCATATAATGATATCTGTTTGGGGACATTGGAGTGTCCTAATTTGTATAGTCCTTATTTTTTTCTAGATTCAAATTTTATATTTTAATTCTAAAAATGTTGAAAGTTAGGGTTGGGGTGTGGGTTAGGCTTAGTCTATACTATAATACAATTAGCTGTGTGTAATAATCATATATGTCTATGGTATTTCCCCATGTCGACAGCTGTGTGTGTGTGTGTGTAAATGTGTTTGTGTGTGTGTGTGCACTATGGCAGTAGGGGTAGGTAGTGTATTATTTAAACTCACGGCCAAAGACTTAGCTTTACCATATATCAAACAATGACGTTGTCACTGGAAGTTGGATATTTTCCAAATGTACAAAACAGACAAGGAACCTGCAGAGTGTACAAGACTCTTTCTCTCTCATAGGCAATTTCTTTTATTATTTGATCTCTTTCTCAATTCAATCCTAAATTACTATGTTTATTTTTTTCTCTCGCGCGCTCTCTCCCTCTCTCTCTGACTTGTTCTCTCTCTCTAAATGACCAAATTTGCTGTTGTAGGTATCAGTATACATCAGTTCAGATAATAAGCCTTCAACCATGGCTGAGGACTTAGAACTGATTTTGAAGATAAGTCCATAAATCTGTTAGATTACCCCCATATGTACACACGCGGACACACACAGACACAGATCTTCCTTGCATGCACATGCATTCTCCGCTTTACCGTTAGAACTCATGAATCAACACATACTTACTCAACACTCACACACAGAACATGTTGTTTTAAGTTTCTCTGATTATTTAAACATCTGTAGCTCTCTTTCTCTCTCTCTCTCTCTCTCTCTCTCTCTCTCTCTCTCTGTCTCACACACACACACATACTTGTTTAATTGTTGGATGCTTTGGGAGTATTTCATACAAACTCACATGCTTGTATTGTTGCAATACCCCCAGACTCATACACATGTGAAATCCTTACCTCCTCTTGTTATAGATTGTGTGTTTTGTAGAAGACAATATGTGTGAAGAATTCACAGTTTTTCACAGTTCAGATGAACTGCAGGTGCAGCTGGACTGAACATAGGCTATGGGGCTGAACAAAGACTCATGTGAGCTCTGATGCAGTCGTTTGACATGTTCGCAATCGTGCAGCACTGAGTGATTGAGTGATGCAGGGGTATATTTTACTGTACTGAAAATTTAAAATTTACTGTACAGCTTTGAAAATTAAAAAAAAAATCTAAACTTTTGGACCTTGCTAGGCCTAATGTGTAAGTTGTCAAAATCTCAAAATCTGTGCAATAGTAATACTGATGCTTGTCTTTGTCACTAATAATGTTAAAGCCTGAAAACACTTAGTAGGCCACTATCTTAATTAGTTAGGATTAGCAGTCTTCTGACTGTGATTTTAAAAACCCACACATATGGCCCCACTGCCACCTCTCTAAAGACCACACCTTTAATCCAAACCCTGAAACCAAACTCATGTTTCTCATCTGTTACTATGTGCTACAGGTGAGGTTTTTTTTGGTCCTTTAAATATTTGGGTGACCTCACTCTAAAACAAAAATTCCCTTTAAACAAAATTACAAGGAGCGTCAGATGTAAATTATCCAGGGCTGTAATCCATTCTTTCTTCTGAAGTCTCTGACATAATTACGAAACCCAGTTTATTTATAATGAGTTGTGGATGTTTAAAATCAAAAAGGTTAAAGAGGGTGACCACAGTTTAGTTGTTGAATCCAATATTAACTCGCACCTTTAAAATCCCATGAGACTTTGCTCTTTGGTCAACACTTAAAAGAAGCTTGTAAATTCCACAGATTAGTGTTACATGACACCACACACACTCCTCACTATATGATAATCTTTGTTGCTTATTCAGGGGTCTTGTTAAAACACTGACTGTCCACTTGTGAAGAACCAGTGATTAAGGTAATAATAGATAAGGAATGTAGTGTTGTTAACATACCTAATTACTCCACTTTAGGATAAACTATTTAAGGACTTGTCTACTGTCAACTTGTATTTATTCCTGGTAATTCTCAAGTCTTTACTTGTACAATTTTCATTATTACCTGTACAACATGTTTTAGCTATCATAAAAAGTGGGTATAAATTACAAAAATAGGTAACCCCTTAAGAAACAGTGTGTGACAAGACTACATTCTTACACTCTAAAATATGTCTGTGTATCTCTCACTGCTTGGCTTAACTTGACATTTGAGACAGGTTTTCTAGAGCAGTTAAACTTTTTGCTATGGCCTGAAATAGTTTCAGACATCATGCTTCACTTAAACAAGCTTACATGACAACAGTATATTACAATGTTATTTTTATCTTGATGGGCACTCAAGTCTTTAATAACAGTTCTGTGGGATGGAAACACTGTGTAATGTGTGGGGTTCAGTTTCACACTGTGTTTAATTAGAAAACATTTTTATTTCAATGCATTGTATGATAATTCCACTGCAACACTTGAACTAACCTGTACAAGGTCTGTTTCTAAAATACTTTTAAATGTTATCAAAATATTTTGTAAATATTTTGGATAAAAAAAACACAAAAAAACAATGACTTTGAAATAATGTAATTAATTGTACTCCTATAGACTGAACCAATATGTCGCAGGTAATTCTGGGCTCTAGGGCTGATTCCGGAATCAGTTATGCCTTAAACAGTAAAGTAGGGCTTTAAACGTGTGTTGATTCTGTGCACATGCCGTAAACATGTCTGTGCAGTTTTATGTGAGCTCTGCAGATGTTGATAATGTCATTATCTCTGGGACTATAATTACCAGTAACCAATCTTGTATGGTCATATGCGCTTCTGCATTCTTGAGCATATTCCTTGCAATACTTTGTACTTCTTTTTTTACAGGGACAAACAGCTGCTTTATCCCAGGGGCAGAGTACTCCCAGACTAACATTAAACATAGTCTTTACCTTCCTGAAACCAGAGCGCATCTGTGCCTCTTCCTGCCAGAAATGTCTGCTTACAGCTGTCTGATGAGAGGTGGGTCGTCGTCAGGGAAACCGCTTCATTAGGGCTGTAATTAACAGGATGTTGCTAGACAATGGATACCATGGCGATAGACTCTCTTTCAGTGTTCTAAAGAATGCTGCTCTGCAGGTATCTGGACATGATTCTGAATTCACATTACAAACCAGTCTATCAAAAAACAAATTAGGCGTTCAGTGTATTTTCTATCATTTATTTGATAAATTGATTAGATTTTTTGTTTGATGCAGATGAAAAAGAGGCTGTGCGAGGTGGATGTACAGTCTGTTCAATATTTTGTACTGTTGTGTATGTAGTGTTAATGCAAATGTCTAGATGACTAAAAAATGTAAAACATGGGTTGTGAAATTAGATTATAAAACAGAATGACATATTGAACTGACTGTGCTTATATTCAAACAGCTTTGTTTTAATTGTCATGAAATATGCTGTCTGCTCTGACTAAGGCCTGATGCCTGTTATGTCTGTACTGCATAATGCATTTCAAAAATTAGTTAAATCTGTCATTTGTAAATATGATCTGCCTCTGTTGACACTGCTTAGTGTAAGTGAACTTTGTCAGAAATTTGGGTCCCAAAGCAGTTATGCTGACAAAGCCATATGGGGGGATGGTGTGGATGTACAAGCCCAGGGCTAGCAACTCGAGGGCTGCTGGTTTGAGTCCAAGCGCAACAAACTGATAAATATCCTAAATGACTTATTGTGTTACATTTTGTGGAATTTTTAAGTTGACATGCAATTTAAGAAAGCAAGCTTCTTAATCATTCTTTTTCCCTGCTTTTTCTCAGTCTGCATTTATTGTTTCCATCTCTCTCAGACATCGCAAAGCTGGCTCGGATTCAAAGAAATGCAATGAATCGGGTGCATTAGTCTTTGACAGGTATGAATGGCCTCCTAAATAAACAATGAAGAATCGCGCTCAGATAAGTCTTGTTCTTCCAGCGCTGAGATGCGCTTGATCTGAGCGTCCGTCCCCCACCTCCATTTCCAGCCCAGTGACAGCTTGATTTGGCTTTAGATTGCCACGAACCATTTGTCAGTACTTTTCATGCTGGCTGTCAAATCAATTGACTGGTACGCTGATCGATTGTGTTACGCATGTCAGTGCATGTGTTCAACAACCACGCAGAAAGAGAGGAGCTGGCAAATACACAACAAGCTCAGAGGTGTCTGCTGGAAATACAGACGTATGAAGAATAGACCTGAGGCAGATATTTGTGTGAGCTCTAATAGAATGTGAAGGGAGAGCCAGATATTTGCAGTGATATGGGGTGAGAGAGAGCAGCTGTGTTCTTTCAGTGTGTGAACAACAGCAGAGGTAATCACACACAAGTGTATTTGACATACATGGAATGCAATGCGTTTCAAAGCATGTTAATTTGAAAACAAATCACCTATAAAAACCTATAGAAAGATGAGTTGTACGACCACCCACCCAACTGCCCACCTCTACACAAACACACACACATACATGTATTATGAAACGAGTATGCTGCACTCCTGGGTGGGCCATGTTCCGTAAGAGACAGATCTCAGTGTATGAAAAGTGAGACCAAGAGCAGAAGTTTGTGTGTGTGGTGATCGCTCAGCCCAGCCAGTCCTAAGGATATATGGTGAAATAGATTTCTCCGGGGGAGAGGTGTGTATGTGTGAGCGTGTTAGCCTGAACACATGGTTAAATTGAGTCCCAGCAGTGAGCAGATCAGAATGAGGGTGGACTCTCTACGCCTCTCACTCAGCCAAAGATACAGCACACATTCCACTCCATCCCGTCATGATCTCAGCCAGCGCTCCCAGTTTTTCAGATAACTCACCATTTCTTACCATTCTATGACCCAGTTCTCCGCCTTATAAGTGATGGTCAACCTGGAGCACTCTGGTCGTAATGACATCACTGTGAGGGTCAGTTTCCAGCCCGCCATGGGCTGAGCGGTTAATCAAAGTCAGACTAAGATGGGAGTGGAGAGAACAAACATTCTAGCATTTCTGCTTTACAGCTATGACAGAAACATTACCATGGAGACACATCCTCAAACTTAAGCACAGTTCCTTAATTCTTAGAGAAACAATAGGTGTTATAGTTAATAATAGCTGTTATAGTTAATAATAATAGTTAATTATTAGGGAATTAGTTTAGTTAAGGGTCAGTCCAATCAGATGGACCCACCTAAGGTTCACAATAACTTCAAGGTGGTAATTACAAACACTGTCAGACACGTAGGGAGGGTAAGCTGCTGATTGTTTTAGAGCAATGAGGCATTTGCTGCTACTTTGATGAAGGCCAGTGGTATGAAGACCACAGAAGCAGAAGAAGAAGCACCAAACCCATTGTCATCATTAATGTTTCTCCCAGCTGAGACGCTCTCTGATTCATAGCAGATTCACTGCAGTTACTGGCCATTAGGAGTAAACTCAGCACTCATAACTAATAACAAATGCCAAAACATCTCACCTTACTGACAGTAATGGTCTGTGTGAGATTTAGGTGAGCTGCAAACCCAATCTCTGAGTTCTAGCCACTGAATCACTGTTCTGAAAGTTTGATGGGGGCTTTTAGGAGACATTGAAAATACAGTATGAGTGTCCGAACAAACAAAGACCAGTTACAACCGAATTCCATTCCAGTCGTGGGATGGTAACTCAAGCTTAGCTGCAGCAAAATGCAAATGCTCACTTGTTCACATTCCTTTTCAGCATTCAGTTACAGTTATTTCTATTGAAACAAATTATTTCTTCCCTTTGGACAGCACATACATAAGGGACGGGACTTAATTAGTAGTTGAGTAAACTGTATACATCATCTGTAACAATCCCGCTCTGTGATGCATCCCCACAAGTGACGACAGTGCGGTCACCACTTAACCTTCCTTCTCTAATGTTGCCCAGTGGCCCATGAAGCTTCATCAAGTTTATGAGAGGGAAAGACCTTAAAAGCTTATTTATGAATAGTGAGTGTTTACCTTGCACTTTTAAATGGATGTCTGAGGGCAACAGGAGAGTGAGGGAGAGAAATGAGAACTAAGTTAGACTGAGAGCAATAAGAAGGTATGCCAGGACTATGTTTGGTGAAAGATATAATAATATAATATATTTATAAGCTATAATAATAATGTAAAGTACAAAGCCTGCAAGATCTTCACATAAACATTTTTTAAACATGTTTTGCAACGTCATGTCATGTACAGAAGCAATTTGATGAGTCCTTCAAGAATTTATATCCAATTTATTTGTCCTAATGCAAATTATTGGGAAACTCGCTACCAGAGTGAGTTTAAAGGTTTTAAAAGGGAGAGTGCCAGGTTACGATAGCCCTGAAATGAAAGCGAGAGAGACAGAGGGTGAGGTGTTGAATTTGTGTGTCTGCCTTCCTCAGAGCATTTCTTTCTCTCCCTGTGCTTTTAAACATGAATTAATGTAAATTCCAGGCGTTTTTTCGCTTCAGCTCTGACTCTTCGTCTCACCGGCGTGCTGGAATCTCGTAGGGGTGTGTGAATCTTGCAGTAATAGCATTCTTGCCTGGCTACATTACCACTGTTTCCCAGCCATCAATCACTGGCCTGTAGTGAAGTGTTACGAGCCGAGCACAAGGCAGTGGGAGACAGGGCTGGTCCAGAGGACAGGGAGGGCTGTACAGCAGATAGCTACTGATATTAGCACAAATCTTGCCATAGCCGTACAACAACTCCTTACCCTTTTCAACTCAAGCAAGTGACGGCCCTGAACTGTCAAGATTAGAAGGCTCGAGATTGTACTCCAGTAAGTAACATTTTATTACTAAACAGATGCAGTACTTTGTAGACTTGAGGAAGTAAAATTTTATTTTCAAATTTATTATTTCATATTTATTTTCAACAGGTTTATTACTTTCTGTATATTTTATTTTCTGTTCATTTTAAGTATATTTCTGTTTTAGATCTGTTTTTCATCCACAATGAAATCTTATTAGTCACAAATCCCACCTCACATACCTGGGCTTTTTGACTGGCCAGTAAGCAACCACCTGGCAGTGTCCTTATAACCACCCAGAACCTTAGCAACTGCACAGCAGCACAACATAAAAATACAGAACACCTTAGCAATTACATAGCAATGCCCTAGCAAACACCTACAGCACCCTAGCAATGTGACAGTGAAGTCAGCACAGGCAGGCAACACTCAGACATACAGTACATATAATTGTTACATATTTTTTAGAAAATGTAAAAATAAATAACTAAATAAATGTAGATCATGATGGCTACATGATTTCAAGTCAATCATAGGAATGTGCTTATGACACTGGTGAGGACATAAAAGCGTCCACAGAGCCGCATTGTCATGAAAGTTTATCACTGTTTACTTGACTTTAAGAATATTTCAAGTATTTATTGGGCTTGTAGTTTTTGGTGACATAACCCTATTTATTAGGGTTACGTGGGTCAAAATCAACAAATATCCAATACCAAGGCCTATTTATTTATTTATTTATTTATTTATTTTGTGGTGGGGCCAGTGAAAATTTTGGACCAATTGGGTCAGTAGAAGAAAAATCTTTGCCGTTGGGCCCCGTCAGTGTGTTCCTGAACAATTCCACAATTTAACTTTATGTACTGCATGATAGAATATCAAAAGTGAAGTAAGTCAAAAGCATTATTATGGAATGAATCGGTTAATGTGTTATTAAACAGGGCAATGTCTGAAAGTTTTTATTCTTTATTGACCTTAACAATGTGTATTAATGAATTCTGTATTAACTTAAAGGTAACAAATGGCAACAAGGAAGCAGTTTGGTGAGGTCAGGACATCTCGAAGACTTCCGTTTTTTAAATTAGGTTTATGATTCATATTATATATTTCCTAAAAACCTCACCCCTAAACATAATCTTTACAGAAACCTGTGCAAATCACTAAACTTAAACAGAAACAAGATCTGGATTTAAAAGTATTTTTCACTAGTGAGAGAACATGAAAAAGTTGGTTGTTTTGAAATTCTACGATATAACGAGCCCTACAAGTATATCTAAACAAGTCCATACAAACCCTAATATTTAGGTTTGACACTCAGCCCGTAAATATGAGAGATTGGCGTGTATTGAAAAAAATGCACTGCGCCTGAATTAATATGTTACATGAATTGTCCTGTATTTTTGTCCCTTACCTTAGCAACACCAATTAGAAAATGAGGTGTGGTAGGAGGGACTCAAGAAAGGCAAAGCCAATCCTATTAGCAATGTGTTGTAGAGAGGCGGGATTTTAAATGTTCTGTTAACCGCTTGTGTACCAGAAATTGTAAACAGTGATTATATATAGTTTTATTGTTTGTTTAAATTATCGCTAGGGATAATTCAGTGGTCACTGGATATTGATAGGGACACGTCCCTAGCATCCCTACTCAAATCAACACCCTTGCATGTAAATATTAGGAATATATTTTCTGTGTAAACACTTGCAAATTCCAGGAGCTACAACAGATTACATTACTGGACACTCCTGTAGTCATTAAGAGCCCCTCTTATCTTCTATCTGTGCGTTCAGTATGACATTATCACTGATTATGACATCATAATTCTATCGGCTGGTGTCATCCCATTGCTAAGAATGCAGGGCCCTTCGGGAGGTGTTTTTGAGAAGCTATCACACAGAGTAATATGGAATCAGTATATTCTTTCACACGGAAGGAATTGCAGAGTAGCATCAAGCAAAACAAAGGGTGTTTTTCTTGTGTGTGTCTGGTGCATGGCATTCATTTAAAATTAATCAGTGTTCTACAGGAAAATCTGAAATACCAAACAATAACAGCCCTCACTCGTCACCAGCTATGGGAGTGTTGCCTCTTAGATGCTTCTCCCCAGCTTTGAAGACAAGTGTCTCCCCAGCTTTTATAATATAAAAAAGTAGCTTAACCAGCAAGACCAATACCATGCTGTTTGACCAGCTTTACCAGGCATGTTCTGCTAGTGAGTGACACTAAACTATCCCCAAACTACTTAACCAGCTTGGACCAGCATAAAAGTGTAAGTTCTTCAAAGCCGGTGTCATTGTTTTTATGCAGAGATTGCTCCCTCGTATGAATTAAATCTTAAATCAAAACTGTGCATGGCCAGTGAATCCATAAATAATTAGATCGAGTATCTACCTGGTATGACTGCATAAACTCCTGCCACAGTGCATGCCACAGTGCATTCCACAGTGCAGCAAGCTCTAGAGAGCACATACATAACCATTTAGTGACCATTATAGTGCATGAAAAATGCCTTGTTTTCTTCACAGTCAGAGTGGTTAGTGCAGATCAAAGGGGCCACTGTCAAACTTAGGCTAAGGGATTCTGAAACAGAATACTACATTTGTCTACTTTTATAAACTCATCTGCTGCTTTTGTGCTCTCAAATAAATGCAAAAAGTTGTGATCAGACTGCCATTTTTTAATATTATTGCTACATTTGGTGTGGCAGGACATTTAGTGTTTACACTAGACATGCAAAACCTGCTGTGCTTTGAAGGGTGAAGATCTCATCACTCAAAAGTAAAGCTCTCAAAAATGTCTTGGTTCACCATTTAAGAGATTCTCAGGTCAAGCAGAATCAATGTCTTACCCCAATGTATAACTAAACAAAAACCTGTTTACCTTCTAGGTGAACTCTGCAGCACGCTTGAGGGGAGGGTTTACTAAAAATGATTTGCACCCACTGGCAGCATTGCTTATTTGCATGCATGTATGCATTGTTCTAGGCCCCTATTTTACTAAAGCAATTGTGCAAACCAAGAAAACAGCACAAACGCGCCCAAAGTATTCTGCTGAATGCTGGCTGAGTGTTCAGTTGTGGTGGATGCAGCAGACACATGTTGCATTTATAGCAGTGCTGCAAACATTGCAGTGCTGCAAACATTGCAGTGCTGCATATAATAATTGTGCATGGCACAGAGCTGTATCAGCACAGAGAGCTCTTGGATTGTGTAAATAATATGCATTTTTAATAATCTGCATGCAAAGGTTGTGCAACAATATTTGATTCTTAATATTCTTAAGAAGACTTTGTTTCTTAAAAATGCTTATTTTTGTTCTTAATGTAATTTACTGTAAATAACAAGTGTATTGATGACTCAGATAAACTGGGATCCATCTGTGGCACAGTTTAACATCAAGGTCAACAGGCAAGGTAAACAATGGTAATCAAACACAGTGTAGGCAAAGACAAAATCGTAATTAAAACCACAGGCATAGGTCAGGGCAGGCAGCAAACAATCAAAAGCGGTAAAGACAGGCAGAAAACAATCAAATCAGTAGACAATCCAAAACACAAGGCAGGTGCGAGAAATCAATAACGAGAAACAATCCAGGTAATACACAGTAAGGCAAACAGTAACAATAAGAAAGCACTCAGAATTGTCACGTGGCAAAACAAGACTTCGCAAAGATCTGGTACAAGTGTCCAGTTTAAATAGTGTGGTGGGAATGGCGACCAGGTGGCAAACAGGAAGTGATCAGTTCCGGGTGAGGTGCATAATGGGAAACGTAGTTTGGACATGACCCGGTTAGTATTCCGGTGATGGCTCCCTCTGGTGGTGCAGAGGAGAGGAGGCTGGAGCCTCCATCATAACAATAAGCATGTATGGAAACAGCAAAGCGGCTGCAAGTGAATGTATTACCATAACTCTTTCCTGAGGTCAGTTTGTACTATGGGGATAAATTTCATTCTGCACACAAACTAATAAGATTAAAGTCATATATTGGCTGGATGATCATTTGCTTTAGATGTTTACATGTCTTTAGAATAATACATCCACTTGGATTTTCTGGTTGATTTGAGTGGATTTTCTGATTAATTGCAAATTAACAAGAAACAAGATTTGTTTATTCTCGAATTTAGGAACAGTCTCATGTCTGTCCAGACGCTTCACCCAGATGAAACAGCCTAACACAGTGTCATTAAGACACATGCCTCAACAGCCGAGATGTTTCGGTTTATTTAGAAACATGTTCAGGAAAAGATTGTATATGTTCATTTAAACAATAGTAATCTATAGCTTTCTGAATATTCGACATTTCTTAACAAGGACGAAACAAAAAGAAATCTATAGCAACCAATAAGAGCCTAGCTCAAACCCAAACACTGTATCTAACAGGTCAAACAACACAGAGCAAAACAAGCTATTTAAAAATGAGAGTGTAGTCTAGTGACACCGAACAGAATTGCAAAAACAAATACTGTTTCCAACCAGGTTTTTCTAAACATTTAAATGTTTATACATTTAAATTTAAGATCTCAAAACTGTGGACTTCTAATAGTTCCCAAAATAAATAAATCCACCAAAGGTAGTAAAGCGTTCTCATACGTAGCACCTAAACTTTGGAATAGCCTTCCCGACACTGTTCGGAGTTCAAACACAGTCTCCCAGTTCAAATCTAGATTAAAATCACATTTTTTTCAGTGAAGCATTCATGTAGTACTGTGAACAGCAGCTACGCTAAGTTGTTTTTTTCTGTCTTCCTCCCCTACCTCGGGATACTCATTCCGAGGTAACTAGAGTTTATGCCAGCGCCAGGAGAATCATCACGTGCCGCCCTCCCGTTCATAACCATTCCAGATAGTGGAGCTGAAAAACAGAGGCCATCTGATGTCCCCATCGCACAACACAAAATACTTTAAATCTACCACAATAACATTAAGGATAATATTAAATGCATCACCTTCTTTTATTTATTTTCTTTTATATTTCTTTTGCTCACTTAGTCTAGTTGTGCAAGCACTGGCGAGCTTGTAGAGATGGAGCAGAGGAGAACTGGTTCTCCTGGCTGGGCCTGACTTCTCTCGAGGTTTTTGTCTCCTTTTGGAGTTTTTTTCCCTTACCACCATTGGCTGCAGCTCCTCTGCCCTTGTACTGCCCGTCAGGAGGCTGCTGTAATCAGCTTTAATTTTTATTAATAATATTTTCATACTATCTGTTCATACCCCATATATGACCGTATAGTCTGCATATATATTACCTGGATTTCTTCTCCCTTGTTTTCTCTGTGTCTGTCTGTGTGTGTGTCTGTCTGTGTGTGCTGTGTACTCTGCTTTAAAGATATCATTTATGTACAGCTGCTTTGAAACAATGACAATTTGTAAAAAGTGCTATATAAATAAAGTTGACTTGACTTGACTTAAACACTGTCTGTCACTCCAAACTGTCCCGCAGACTGCCATTGGTTGGGGTAATGATGTTTTAATATGTAAAAATATTTGTGTAACACTTTATTTTACAGATTCTCTTGTTACATTACATGCGTGAATTTGTTCTCTGTGTAGTTCATGGTACTATTGCAAATCCCTTATAGCACTGTCCCATGATGTAGCCTATTATATACCTTTCTTATGTAAGCTGAAATGCTTGTATTTTGCTTAACTATAATTTATGTAAGGTGGAATGCATGTATTTTGCTAAACAATTTTGTGGCTTTATTGGTTCAGTCAGCTCTTTGTTCGTAAACATACTATAGGCCTACTATAGTCTTATCCCACACATATTATTTGCAATAATACCATTAACATGTCAGACATTTGCTTTGTGTTTTACTACTATTCTTTTTTTATGTACAGCTGCTTTGAAGCAATGTAACATTGTAAAAAGTGCTATATAAATAAAATTGAATTGAGTTGAATTACATTACATGTACATACTACAATAAAAACAGTACATGATGCATAATTACATGCAACTAACACTAATTCTAACCCTGTCCTTATAGGATGTACATGTTGATTAATATTAATCAATACTCAAATGTATAATAAAGTGAAAGTGAAAAGTGGCGTATTTGTCAATGTATGGTAACCCAAACTTGAAATGCGACCTCTGCATTCACCCATCCAGTGAGTAGTGAACACACACACTGCAAGTCTTGAACACACACACACCCGGAACAGTGGGCAGCTATCACTACAGCGCGCTTGGGGAACAACTGGGGGAAAGGTGCCTTGCTCAAGAGCACCTCAGTAGTTTTCTGCCAGCTGTGGGAATCGAACCTGCAGCCTTTGGTTTACAAGTCAGACTCTCTAACCATTAGGCCACAACTGTTACAATTACATTGTAACAAGGACAGCTTAAAATAAAGGGTACCCCAAAGTGCTTTAAAAATTACACACCACTTCAAAATACACAGAGCAGCTCAAAAACAATGCAGATACAACCGGAGCGTTGGGCTGATGTTACTGACTAATATCACTTGGGTTCAAGTGTAATTACAAAAAATAACGTGTGGAGTTTGGAAACACCCAAACTTTAAGCACCCTGTCATCAGAATGCCTTTGTACTATAAACATGTATGTAAACCTAGTGACACAGCGGTGTTTGATGAAAACTTGATGAAATCCCATCCAGATGAGTAAGTTCCCTAGTGCCAGCAGGCCATCACGTGTAAGCTTATGTTGTATGGGGGAGATTAGGCCTGTTGAATGTGTGGCTTTGTTTATACCTCTCCAGGACACTTACGGATGCTCTCATTCCTAAATTTATGAATTAAGGCTTTTCTTACTCAGCTACACTTAACATGCCATGGCCAAAACTGTTCCAGTCAACAAGAAACATATTGGACCGGCTGTTAAAAGCCTGAGCTACATTACCAGCTCTAAGCCTTTTCTTTTTGCACATGCTCACATAATGGCCGAGAACATGACGGTTATTGTCCACAATGTGCCATTAATTTCATTATTCAGGCCTTCTTATCAAAATATTTTGCTCCAGCTTCCATCAAATTATTTCAGTAACCTTGGAATCTGTCAAAACATTTGGGTATTGTGGAGTTTACCTGACGGCCAACAATTCCGTCTGAAATTATTGCATGAAATATTCTCTGCATCACAGATTAAAGGGATGTGTGCTTTTAAACAAGCCAGGCTGAAATCCACCTTGAACAGCGGCATTAATAAAAGTATGAGCATTTGACTCACCAGTTAAATGGGCTGGAAGGAACATGACAGAGCAATGTTTAACCTCTGACCTGTCTATCTGACTGCTCCTTCTATTCCCTGTCTCTCTCTCTTTAGAAACCTTTTTCAGCACATGTGTATCAGCACAGATATGTACACATAACTGGGGTATTGCCATCACTGCTGCTATTATTAGCAATTTTGTGTGAGTACCATTTTTTACATTGGTAACAGGAACAAATACGGCTCAACAACATAAACTCAAAATTGACCTTACTTAAATAGTGTACATTATTTTCTGTAAATAAAGTGTTTTTGTAATCTTTCATCAAAATGTAATGACCTATGCTGCCTCTGAAATAGCCTTGCTCTATGTATTGCTCCTTACAGGTCCTTTAGGTTTTCACACATCTGGGCTGTTTGAGCAGCTGGTCTCTCTTAATGGTCTTTCTCCTGAGGAAACACCTCTGCTGTGTTTATGATGACCACATATCTAGCACAAAACTAAGCGATTTTGTCTTACTATCCATCTGTGTGCAGAAGTCTCCCTGCTGTTGAACAGATGCCAGTACAGCCATAGTTTAACTTTGTGCAAACCTGTTTGTTTGGGCTGTGTAGCCAGCAGAGTTTTCTCTATCACACAGCCATCACTATCTAACCTTTTGCTCAACCTGCAGAGATTCCTCAGGGATATAATAATCACAGGTGAGGTTGTAGCCTGACAGTGAAGTGAAATAACCCTATATTGTATAAACATTACATCACTGGATCTATAGGTGGGGCTGGCAGTGGTCCACATGTTATTAGCTCTAGTGTGCTGGAGAAAAAGAGAAGTGGTTCGTCTACCCTGGAAGCCACTGCCCCTGCAAACCAACATTTATAGCGACTTTTTGTGGTGTTTGCTAAAACAGGCCTCACAAGTATTATCATTTAAACGATATATGGTAACAGAACACACACTGCAAGTCGCAAATGTAAAATGATTTTATTTTACCTTTATTTAAATTTTTCTAATCTTAACCGCTTAATGAGGCAGGCAGTTGCCACAATACCAAAGCCAAAGTCTGCCCAACATTGTCAAGGCTTCAACAGTTGTCCACAATGTCTTTATAGATTTAGATAAATTCCTGGATTCTTACTAAACTGTTAGTTTGTTCATTTTACAGTTTACATAGTTTGCACATTTGCACAGTTTACAGTTGCAGTTTTACAGTTATAGATAAAAAGTGGTTTCCTTTAATGTTGAAAAAAGGTACATTCTGATCAACTGAACTAGTCAGCATAGTTCAGTCTTTACTCAAAGTTTAAAGTTAGGCAGAAGGAATTAACAGAATTGTTTGGTCAGGATTGTTACACAATTATCGTGACATCAAACCCCAGAAAATGGGTCAAAAGTAATCTGTTTGAAGCTTAATTCATTTTTACTTAACAATTTCTTATTTTGACTTACTGGGATATCCAAACCCTTAAAAATTTCAATTTTGTCTCCTTCACAAAAAAAGCAAATAAACTTTCCCCCAATAGAGGCAGAGAGATACATTGTTAAGAGTGATATGGCTTTAGACTGCAGCTGAGAAAAATGGTACATTTTTGTTTATGGGGTGTGCGCAAATAAATTCCAGATTTTATTAAATTGTGAACTCAGTGGGAAGGCAAATGGACTGAGTAGCACTTTGGAAAAAAAGGCCTCAAATTTCATGTTTTGTCTTGGTTACAAATGATGCAGCTTAACCCGGGACAGGAGACAAAGACATAAATTGAAGCTGGCCCCAAACCACAGACACAGGACATTTCTGCAACACTTCTTTGACACTATGAACCGATACTCTTTTATATTGTTATGGTTAGACTGACGCCCTGAGCCGAGAACTGGCAGAAAATTAATTTCAACCCTTCAACTTTTCCAGAGAGTTTCTCAACAATAAAGAGATCCATTCCTGAGTCTCACTCTGAGTCTGAAGGAGTTCGTTTTAATGTTTCAGAATGTGCACATTATAATGAAAACTCATCAATATTACAAGTTCATTGTAATAACAAATTTTGTTTCTGTGCCAAGAAAGAGACATCAAACACAGACGACTCCTTCGCAAGCATTCTGCTTTCATTGTTATTTAACCAATTCATAATTCTGTTATACCTCAGATCCCATATTGATATTAAATATATTCCCAGATGTTTTTCTTGTCAGTTCTACCACTCCTGTCCTGAACATCTTTGCTATCGTTTAACTTATGAGCAGAAAATCTTGCCGTTCATACACTAAAGAAAACAGAATTTTGTAATCAATTACCGCTTGCGTTTTGCAGTGCGCTGCAACACAACAAACATCTACAAATTCGCTTTGAATATCTAAATAGTGAAATCAGTGTGTCAGGAGCTGGGTGTAAACGAATGAATCATCAAAATGTGGCGTTGATTTTTTTTATAAGTTTCGCTTTAATTAACGAGTGTCTGTGAATGGAAAGTCCCTTTCAGAGATCATAAAGAAGGCAGATGTTTAGAATGCAATGCTCAACAAAAATCAAAAGTCTTTCAGTAAACAGCCCACAGTACTGAGGTGGTTTTTGTTTTTCTTGTTTAGCATAACACCCAAAAGCTCTCTCTCTCTCTCAACTTTTTTATTTATATGAATGCATAAGGAAAAGTGTATGTCTATAACTATTCACTGTTTCTGTTAAGACTTTCACCATTTTAATTATATGTTTTTGCCTAGTTAATTTTAAATGGTCATGTAATGTGTCCATGTAGTTCATATGGTCATTAAATCTGCATGCATAATATTTTTAGATACAAATTTAAATTAGTTTTTTTTTAAGTTTTAGATGGAGTACAGCATGACCGCAGGACACACTAACTTTCCAAAAATGTTTTATGTCATGTCAAATATGTCAAATGCATATCGACACACATGCTCACAATTACACACAGAATAACCTTCTTATACCCTGAACTTCTTCTCATATAAATTAGAGATAGCAACCATTGTGTGCGTTTGTCAGTAGCTTTCCATCTTAAACTGTAATACTAACTGTAATGGTTTATCTGTAATATTTCTATTGCACAGCTTTTACAGCCATTTCTACTGGAAGCTGATGAAAACACATTTTTTCTTCTTCCTGATGAGGAACATTATTTGTAAATCACATAACAGATTTCACTTCACAGCTAAGAGACATACCTTGATAATCCTCACAGGTAGTCAAATTCTACAGAATGAATGATAAGGAAAGGTATGTCATTGTTTATTATTGTTTTAGCTGATTAATTCTGAATTTGACTGTTGCCTGGCCAGGGCTATGCTCTGTCATGCAAAGCTCTGCTGTAATAATTTCAGAACATGTGGTAGGATGATATTTGCACAGCAACACCTGCAGGTACTTCCCCAGACTATAAAACACAAGAATGCTGATCTTCTTTTGACATGTAGCATTTAAATTATGGCATATAATTGGATTTGAGTTTTTTTTACAGTGCAGAGAATGGTGGGTATCTGTTTAAGGCAGCTTTATCAGCTCTCAGGCAAAGCTTCTTTGTGATTGAAGTCTGCCTCCACAGAACCTGTAGTACACCATTCGCACTTACTGTCCAGAGAAGAAACAGAAATTGTCATAAAATCATCATTTAAATTGTCATTTATGAAATTTTAAGAAAATTTTGAGATTTTTAAAATGATAATTCTAGGCTACAAATACGCAAGCACAAAGACTTTAAAAGACAATGCGCAAGGTCTGCCAGTATAGCTATAACCATAACTTGGCAAAACACATCTTTTTTTAAATTTGAATGAACTTTTGAACATAAATTAAGATTAGTTCTGATTATTTAGTTCCGATAGATCTATTTCTGATAGATGTATTATTATTTAGTCTGCATTTAATTGTTAGTTGTTTCTTTAAAATTAAATCTGTTTTCACTCTCCAACTCTCAAACCTCCCTGCTCACACACTCAGTCAAATATATAACCTGTGCAGTCTTCTTTGTAACTCAATACAGCACTCAATACAGAAAACCATGCTAAATTTGAAATTTAGCATTTGCAAATTTATTGAATAATGTTTTTTATTGTAAAAATGCAGGACTTTTTCTTTTAGGGTTAGGGTGCGGGTTATGTTATTTATAACTAGTGTATTAAATGTTTCCATTTGGATATCTAAGTAAACATATATGTGTTCTTCATATACATCGTATATATGTTCTGAACACACTCATGCTGGGTTTTCTACATATTGCACACAGTGTGGGAATTTCCCCCCTGTAGTAATCTGTCAATCAAAATGTATTTGTGTGTCTGTGTATGGACGTGCAGTATTGTGCAACTATATTTGTGTGTTTTCTCTTTTAGCAGTTCCTCTGTCAGCCTGTTGATGTTGGTTGTTGTGTTAGTGATCATTCAAGGCTAATCCTGCCTCTTGCCCTCCCAGGTTGCTGTGAGGTGTTGGTTAAAGGTAGAACAGGCTGGCAAAGAGACAATTAAGAATTTTAGGCCTCCAGGGTGACAACAAACAAGAGTTCACAAGTTTAGATTTTTATATAATCTAAAGAGCAATGTGGAAGATGGTAGAAAAGAACTGCTTTGCAGTCTGCGATGGCTGGACTGCATGCAGACTATATGTTCTCCCTCTGGACATCGCTCTAGGAGACAGGAGGATTTGAAGAGGTTGATGAGTATTAGCAGAAAAATGAAATACAACTGTTAATGAAACTGATATTTCCGGCCCTTGATTATGATTTGTTGAGTTGCATTCAAAGCCATTGCGAATTATTTTACAGACACCTGTCACCTCATTACATCAGGATTACTGTGCACTGTACACCGCAGTTTCTTGGTGCTTATTGCTTTATTATATACCCTAATTTATTTGTTAATGTTGTGATTAACAGGATTACTCGCCTGTTGACCTGTAATTTTATTAGGAGCTGCAACATTGCTGCAACAATAAATACATGGTTTATATCAAACTGAACAGTACTATAACCCTTTTAAATCATTTCATCTTGGAGGTCCCCTTAAAACTTTGTTGAGGGGCCCCATTCCTGTGGTTGAGAAACACTGATGGTCAGTCATGGTCCTTGTTTGTTTAAATTTTCTCAAAACTGCAAATCAATAAAGTAATTTTATGCAACAGTATTATGCACCATCACAAACTAGCTTTATTGACAAACTAGCAATTCAATGAATTGCAAACAAAATGAGCTTTCCTGTAGCTCAGTGGTTAGAGCATGGCATTAACAATGGCAAGGTCATGGGTTTGATCCCAGGGATTGCACATACTTAAAAGCAATGTATAGTATAATGTAATGTAAGTCGCTTTGGATAAAAGCGTCTGCCAAATGCATAAATGTAAAATGTATAGTATGGATACAGTTTGGTCTGGGTTTGACTGAATGCTTAGATCACCCCAGGCACAGAATTGTTGCAGGTTAAGTCTGGTGAATAGGGGTTCATTTGTCAAAATATTCTCCACCCTATATTTCATCTGTTGTTGATTTGATGTTCTAATTTAATGCACAGGTTATGGGAAATGGGTTACAGGTGAGATCAGGTGAGCTTCTGCCCTGCATTGTGTGTTGAGTTGGCCGTAAAAGAGGGATGGAATGGGGTGGGGATGACGAGTCCCTGGTTTCATAGTAGACGGCACATTCCAGACTTAGCTTTGATAAGACACGGGGCGGTAGAAGACAAGGAGTCAGTCAACAAGGGGGTCCACAGCAGGCCAATGATTAATCCAACCCCAATCATTAGTGTTCTTTCATAGATACAGAGGAAAGATGAGGGCCAGACCTGACTTACAGACACATAAAAACAATCTGGCACACACACAAATCTGAAGGATATGGAGGAATTTTCACCTAGTCAAAAAAAATATCCACACAAATCAATTCAAAACAATCCATTAACCAGTTAGATGATGCTTTATGTGAAATGAGGTTTCACCAAACTGTAATCATTAAACCCTTTCATATGTGAAGACATCTTTCATTACACTTTGAAATCTGTCCCTGGTTTGGCACGCTCTCTGCCCTGGGCCTCTGGGTTTAGAAAATTAAGGCAGCTGGGTTTCTCCACTGTTGAGTTCTGATTAGCTGTTCATCAGTTTAATTAAAAGGAAACCTAACCTGTGCATGCCTTGTTACAGTGATGGATTACCTAAATCAGGCCTGTGAAGCCCATGGGGTAGAGACAGGGGCCCTTGACTTCCTGGTATCATTTAGTGTTAACAAACAAAGGCAGAAGCATTGCAGGGATCCGCGTGTGTTATTCTGTATGAACCTGAATTTTTTACACTTTTTTCCTTTTTGTACAAGCAGAGTTGAGTGCTATGTGCAGGATCACTGGCGGGTTTGAACATCTGAGGGCTTTGTATTTGTTTGGGCTCTGTCTCACCTTGACCTCTTCACCCACCTCAAACAGTCTCAATTGCCAACACAACACCATCCAAGCAGTCAAGTGCTGAAAGAAAGGTGTGTGTGTCAGCAAGAATGTAAGCAATCAAAGTTCAGTAGCCTGTCCGTGTCAAGCTCAGAGCAGTACACAGTACTAATGTGAGCTTTGTGATGTGTGTTGTTAAAGCATTTCTACTGTAGGAATGCCCTAGGCTTTAAAAGAACAGTACTATCTAAATCATTGATTATGTGTTAATGACTGGAGTACTGTAGCAATATGACTACCATATATTAGCACAGTGGTCAAAGTTTTAAAACTAGTACAGCACAATTATCTGGTTTGTATTAAGACAGTGATCATTGTGGTTGTATTAATTAGCACAGAAATTTGAGCAGTTGTAAAACAGTTTAGTTGATTAGTCAGTTAAGCCAGGTCCAGCAAAAGCTCTTAATCTTAATTTTTTAAAGCACATATGAATGACACTTTGTGACAATTTGTGACATACTTAAATAAGATCTATGCAACTTTGTAAATAATACCTTGGGTCTCCAATCACAGGATCAATATACTATATTAAAACTACACCACCTCATAATGCACCACCATCAGATGCTCACAAACTCTTCAAATCTCCCTCCTCTGTCCCATTACCCCTTCACCCTCATCATCCTTACCAGCTGAGGATTTTACAGATTTTTCATAGTAAAAACCACATCCATCAGCATCCACAAACCTTACCACCAAATCAGGGTTGTATTAGTATAAATCAGGGTTATATTAGTGTGAATCAGGGCTGTATTTGTGTTAATCAGCATTGTATTAGTGTAAACCAGGGTTGCATCAGTGTGAATCAGGGTTGTTTCGGTGTAAATCAGGGCTGTTTCTGTTTGCGCTGCTAAGGGGCTTCCTGCTGTTTGGTGCAGCATGTAGGACAATGGGGTGCTGTGCTATGTTTGTTTAAAGCTAACAAAAGTCCCATTAAGCCCTGATTTCACTCATTTAGGGCTTCCATAGGAATGGGAAGCCAAGCCCCTGGGAAGCGGCACATTGCAAGGGACACCAATTACATTCTGGAGTACACAGAGCTCCCTGTTCCTGCTCAGGCCAGCTGTCATGTTGCAGGATGACCCCCTCTGTCAAACCCTTTCAGGGGAGTGCATGGAAAGCCAGTCTAATTGGTGTTGGGCAAACAGATTTTGCCACAAAGTTGCAAAGGAAGCTAAGTAGCTGAACGTTCACATTGTCCGACCCCTGACCTGCAGCTTGGGTGCATTCCGAGACCACCATTATGTTCTGTCCTGTTAATTAATCATTTATAACCTATGATTGGTTTTTGCAAGCCCAGGATATTCCAATATTTCAGCAAAAAGCAATGCGTAAATGAGAAGTGAGCTTTTTTCTCCTGTGGAGTGATATGATATGTACAGAGAGCTGGACTTTGGCAGGTGTTTTGGGGCATATTCGATTCTGTTTGTTTTTGGTTTTCTGGTTTGTTCCTGTTTTTCTCATTCTCTCCCACCATCCTGCTTTTTCAGGATTCAGTTAACATCATTAGGGGCCCTTTGAAGAAGTGCCACAGTCGCTGATCACTTGTCTTGGTTTATGAAAACACATGCTGAATCAGGACTTGCAGAACTGTCTGGCACCCCAGGTAAAAGGTCTGCCTGATTTTGTGCTAGATTACCACCTTTATTACTCCTTCACTTTCTCTCTTTAGCATAAACTAACAATATCTCCTTTTCCCATATCTCGCTTTGAATATAGTAAACCTCTTGCTCTCTCTTAATGCCTCTTTATGATTGTGTTTTGCTTTGATGATCTTACTTTCCTTTCCTGCTATTATTTATACATGATGGTCCCAAAAAAAGCTAAAGTCTTTGTCTGCTGTGATTCTGTTGGTCACAGGTTGACTCTGAGATGTTGGAGCAACATATCACTGTTATCGGTTCAGCACACTGAGACCTGTCATTTTTCAGCTGTGATTTCCCCAGCCTGAACACAAGTTATCTGCTCTTTGTTTAGCAATTTTGTAAGCTACATACACTGTATGAAACAGTGTCATAATGAAATTTCCACAAAATCAGGCCAGAAAGCAGTTTGATGTCAACAAAAGTGCACGTCAGTTTTTCAGCAGTCAGGACTGAGTGCACCAATCGGGAGCTGTAATAAAACCTCATTGTGAGGCAAAAATGTTAAGGTTGTGTTGTCATTTAAGATGATATTGTTACCTGATACAAGCAGGTCGTTTTTCTGATTAATTAGATGGTATGTGGGAGATGACGTGGATCATTCTGTGACGTAAAAGGAAATCTGGGACTGACCACCCATATCATCAAAGCAGCAATAAGATTGGCTACTGATTGGCAAAGATCTGCTACTTTTAATGTAGGGTGACCATACGTCCTCTTTTACCCGGACATGTCCTCCTTTTTGGCTATAAAATTATGTCCGGGGGGATTTTTTAAAATATCATAAAATGTCCGGGTTTTTTACCTCATTTCACTGACCGTCATTAATTCAACATTTTAAATGCAGCCACTGCCCACCGGCATTATTCTGAGGCACATGTGTGATGACGTGAAAGACCCAATTGTCAAAACAAAAACGAGGAGCTGCGCTGCAAGAGCTGTGTGTCACTAACCTGCCGAAACACAAATGTAGTTTCACCGATGAATTGCTACCTATTATTGATACCTATTATCTATGATACTTGCGCGGAAGTGGTCGGGGGGCGCGGGGAAGGAGTGAGAGGGGGCGTGGCGCGAAGTGGTCAGTGGGCGCCGGGAGGGAGTTAGAGCGAGCGGGGGAAGGGGGCGTGGCGGTGTCCTCTTTTTGGATTCTCAGAATATGGTCACCCTACTTAATGACCATTTGGTTTGTTTTCAGGTCACTTAATACACATGAATAAACTCAATGTGAATGAGGACTTACAATAGATAAAACAGCAAATTGAGAGAATCATTCCTTTGAATTAAATTGAATTCAGTTGAACAGATGGATGGATGAATGGATATAGTACACATATATATGTGGTCCTTAAAAGATATTACATATATTCAGGATTAGATATTTAAAGATATATTTTATATACAGTAGATATATCTCTAAATATGTGTAT